>CAJNOI010000214.1:0-14740 GCA_905250115.1 Adineta steineri
TGACTCGCGAAATGTGTTCATTATTTTTTCATGCATATCAAACAGATGCGAAACCATTTCCATTATCTGATGTTTATTTTACAGGATTATTAGCAGAAATGTTTAATATACAAAGATTAACTATTTT
This sequence comes from Adineta steineri, assembly GCA_905250115.1. Taxonomy (NCBI): domain Eukaryota; kingdom Metazoa; phylum Rotifera; class Eurotatoria; order Adinetida; family Adinetidae; genus Adineta; species Adineta steineri. Next base: position 128 of record CAJNOI010000214.1, read on the forward strand.
TCCTAATGTTGATTATCTTTATGAAGAAAAATGTAATGAAAAATTTTTTAATTCGGCAAAGAATCCCTTTGCTTGTGCTGCTTCAAATGATCATTTTAATGAAAAAAATTCCGATGGAGATCGAAGTTTAATGAATGATTACAATTTATTTTGGACGAAATTAATAGAGCAATACGATTCATTAAAAACTAAAAATCGAAAATAAAATCATTTTGTGTACAAAAAAGAAAAGTTGTACTTTTTATTTTTCTTCATTAAAATAATAGATATAATTGATAGTTAATCAATGTGTGTTGTCCACACATAAATAAATCATTTGTGTAGAGGAATTTATTTCTACAGGCAAAATTTTGTGTTATCAAATACAATGAAATGAATTTTTTGTTGGAAAGTTGTTTTTATTGTCATCAATTTTAGTCATATGAGAATGAAGAAAAGAAGATAACATTTTTATGATTTCGAAATACAATTTTAAAGTCATATTTCACTTGAGAATAGTTTTGACTTCATATTACTTCTACATCTGTCTCTCTTATTTGTAGACTATCTTAGACGTTGTAAGTCATAAAAAAGAACTAAAAGATATGTAGTGATTTTAGTTTGAAATCGATTCATAGTTTTGAAAAAATAAAGTATATATTATATAGTAGAGATCGTTTTGTCTAACGAGTTTGATGAATTATAGTAAATGTTGTAGGAAAATTGAAGACTACAATTCTTTAACCTTGTTTTCTTTGTGTTTTTGGCATTGACTCTAATATCCTGTACTGACAGAAGTTCCGTCTACAATTTCTTTCGATTATATTTCTCTGTGTTAACTATATTATAATTGATATTTAATGTAGACCTACTTTTTTAAATATTACCTTTGAACTAATTATTATTATTTTATTAACTGGGCCATTCTTAGAATAACTGCTATTCCATGAAAATCTTCCAAGATAATTGATCGGAAGAGGAAGACCCTACAATAGCACAGTGTTTTTTCTCTAACCGAAAACAATGAAGCAAGACATGTATCGAGATATGAATATTCAATTTGTAATGTTACCCTTTCTGTCGATTCATATTTATCACACCGTACTAAACTTTTGTAGAGTTTAGTTTTTTACGCCTTAATTAGTTCAATTTTTCTATGTAAAACAATAGAATATATATTGAATAAGATATCATGTTTGTTAGTTTTCTACTAATATCTCTTACTATTTTAATATTTTTAGTAAATTGACGATAATCTTGTCATTAAACTGGGGCAATTTCTTAATAATAGCATATGAAAAACAACGTATTATGATTTATTAGTTCTGTTATTGATTTCGTATTATTTTATTAATTGCTTTTCTAAACACATTAATCTTAAATATTGTAATGACGTCTATCTATTTCGTAATATAGATCAAAGTATTAAAACTTCCATTTAAATCTCTTTTTAATTCTATTTATTCAAGGTTTTTCAGTTAATCGATTTGAAAGGATATCAATGTCATGAAATATTAGAAAAAAACGTATGAATATAAGATAGTATCCATTAAAGAAAATGTCCGTAAGATTCAAAGAATTTCAAGAGTATTGAAATATTTCTATTATAAAATTTCATGAATATTAAGATTGTTTTGATATATTTTCTGTGGTTATATGGTCATGGTAGTGACGTGTGTTGTAAATGTTATTTTTCTATTTATAAATTGTTAATTAATATAATGAGTAAAAACGTATTTCTTTTTTTTTTCTTCGATGTTAACAAAAAAATAAAATAGTATTTAAAAAAAACTATTGTTCTGTAAATTCAAGGTTAAATAGAAAAATTTTACTAATGGCTTTATTTTTCTTTTTTTTTCAACAATTATTTTTATCAAGTTTCTTTGTTTACTTTACGTGAATAGCGTGAGCATTCATATATGTATGTAATTTAACGACTCCTTGTTTTTGGAGAAAAAATCCAATGAGGATCGAATATTTCTTTCTTCTACAAAGATTAAGATTTATTTACTGATAAGAAAAATAATAAATATATCAAACTATCATGTAAAATATTTTTTGATTTTATTTAAGTCAATAACAAAATGTTATTCTATCTTGCAGTTTCTGATATATTATCACGAAGTTAAATACCTATAAAGGAGATTCATTTTTTCACGTAGAAATCCAAGATTATAGAAATATCTATAAAATCTAATCTTTACGATTATTTTATTGTCTAAGATTTTTGTGTTTTAATATACGAATGAATAATTTAATAATTAATTGTATAGATTTATTTCTCGATATAAATAAATGTTTGTTTGAAAAAATGTTTTTCCCCACATTTACCTAATCAAGTCTAAATAAGAAATTGAATGCTATGAATAGAAAAGCCCAGAATTAACGAAAGAAGACTTATGCACTAAAAAACGAAGAACAAAACAAATATCACAAAGGTAAATGAATGTAGAACCAATGTTCGAGATTCATTAGATAAAAAAAAGAAAAAGAAAAAAAAGTTTTATTTTTTTGTTTGCCAATTTTTGATTTGAACTACTAATTATTTAAATCAACTTCCTGATTAAATGACCATTTTTGACCTGGTGCATATGTATCACATGGTGCTACAAAAAAAAATATTTTTATAGAAAAAAAAAAAAAACAAAATGAAAATATATTTTACCAAGAATAACATCAGCATTGCTTAATGCTTGTAAACAATATCTATCATAAAATTGATTTTTTAATTGAAGTGTCTAAATAAAAAATAATAAATTATTTTTTTTTTCTTTCTTTCTAATAAAACCTTTTCATCATATTCCCAATTTTGTTCAAATTTATCATCTTGACACATTGTAAAAATAATTTTCCTATTCGTTGTTTTTTCATCACTTGGTTCCAAACATAATTCATCAAAATAGATTTTATTTGTTGTTGTATATAAAAATATCTATTTAAAAATTATTATTTTAATAAAGAAATTTTATTTCTATCATACTTGATTTCCACCATCGGAATGACAAGCTTGAGCTAAAACTGGTGTATTAACACCTTTGGATATATCTGGACCCATCATTGAATCTAAACAACGACGATTTGTTGTTGAAATCTATACGAAAAAAAATATTTTATTTTATTTAAAGATTAAAAAGTTAACATACTGATCCAATATATCGATGATTAAATGGAAAATTTTTTAATTTAAACATTTGTAAATAACTTTTAAATGATGAACAATTTAATCTTTCTCTCAGTTCTAATCTATCTGAAACATCTCCACCATCCAGATTTTTAATATCAGGATTAACAGCATAAATTAAATGTTTATATTCATCTAACCAAACAGCAGCAACACGTTTATAATTTTTAAATATTGTAACAAATATTGATTCATGTTCAAGAAATTTATATGGAGTTTCTTTACGAAAAACATGTGCAACATGTGAACACGGATGAATTAATATTCTTCCACCACACATCCAACATTTAAATGACATTTCACTTTAAGAAAAAGAAATGGGATTGTTATTTTATTATTTAATTTTCTTACAGATTTTCTCCACCCCAAATTTTAATTCCTTCATCATACATTCCTAATTCTTCAAAATAAAGACGATCGATTGCATAAAGTCCACCAGCCATTGTTGGTGTACTAAAATAGATTGAAATAAAAAAAAGATTTAAAAATCAAATGAATTTTTACCGAATTGGTAATGAAAAATCTTTATTTGCTGAACCTTGAATTTTCGACCAACGAAATATCATTTTCCAACTAAATGTTCCAAATATATCTGTTGCACCATGTAATAATTCAAATGCATTCCATGTTAATACATCAATTATTGGACATACAATAGATTTTCTAGAAATATTAACATAATATAAATAATTTTACAAAGAAAATCAAAATTTCTAACGGATCTTTTTGTATTTCTTCAAGTAAATATAAGAGCCATCCATGAAGAACTTCGACATGAGAATCAAGAAACATTAATGTTTCTCCTGTTGCAACTTTTGCCGCTAAATAAAAAAAACTAATAATTTTAATAATAATTTTAATAAAACTTTTCATACCTTTAACTCTTGATCCAATTAAACCTAAACGTTTTTCATTTTTAAGAAGAATTGTTTTAACTGGAAGTGTTTCAATAAATCTTTGTAATGGTTCATGAAGATATTCTAAACAAAAATTTTATATTTTAATTAATTAAATTTAAAAAAAAAAGAAGAAGTTAACCTCGATCAACACTTGCGTCATCAAGTAAAATAATTTCATGAATTAATCTCCATGGTGTTCGATTAATAATACTAACAAGTGTTCTTAATAATGTTGAATTTCCTTCATTATGAAAAACAATAATAATCGATGTATTTGGTAGATTATTATTAAATGCTGCATGAGCTTTACATCTAAATAATTTCAATTCATTTTTTTCAAATAAATAAAAATAAAAAGATTTTCTTACTGATCATTTCTTATATCTGGCATTGCACGATTTAATGCAATTTTATCACTAACAGCAATATCAAACATATTTTCTGGAAATCGACGTTTAGATTCTTCTTCAAGATTCGCCGGTGGAAGAAAAGGTGTACCCATTTCTCCTGGCCAATTTGATGGATTTGCACTTTTTATTGAAGCTAAAAATTTTGAAATTTTATTAATTAAAAAATAAAAATTTAATTCTTTTCTTACATGCAGCAGGAATTCGATAGCCTTGATCACATTTTCCATATCTATCACATGCTTTATCTTCATATATATCGGTATATTCTATTGTTGGAAGGCTTCTACTTGAGATTTTATGTGTAGATTTTATTGGTTCATTTTCTGTTTTTAAAATTAAAACATATAGATTTTCAAAAGAAATAATTCAATTAAAATATCAAACTTGATGGATGATCATATGTATCTTCAGGACGATATGTATCTGGACAAAAACGAGTTAATGCATGACCAACACCACAGACAGCATCTAATTGAAAATTTATTTTTTCATAGTTTTTATTTTTCGTTTGCAATTAAAAGTTTTTACTTTGAATAATTTTATTTTGTGGACAACTTATGGATGAAAAATATTGATTTGCTATAAATATACTAATACCCGTAATAATTGACCATGCTATTGATGTTATTACAATAGTTTGAAATGTATGATTTGAAAAAAAACTTGATTCAAATCGATATGAAGATAATGATTCTCTTGTTGATTGTCCCGGTGATTGATTACCTGTGCCTGGTCTTCGTCTCATTGTAGTTATGTAGTAACTTAGATATTATTTCGAGAATATCATAATGAATATATTTATAATACAATGCAGTGAAGCGAGAAAAAGAAAAGGAAGAATGTCTCTGAAAATTACTCACATTCTTATTTTTGAAAAACTTGTACCAATCAAACTATTACAGAGAATTAAAACTTAATTTATTGTGCTACAGCGCCATCTTTTTATTCCATTCATAATTGAAATTTTACAATTAATAATATCTACATCTATATTATGATTAGACTCAAAGGCGTCTCTCATTCTATTATAAACTAAAACTAGTAAGATGATACAATCGTTGTACTATCATTCTATGAGATGTACAAAGATATCAATGCAAAAAATGATCTATATTTAAAACTTTAATTGAATAACTAGAAATTGAATTATGTCATTATTTTATATTGATACAATTTTCTAAATAGAATGAACAACATACTTTATTTTTCATCTATTTAAACCAGAAGCGTACAGAGCTACTAAGAACAGAGGGAAAGAAATAGTGAGCTATAATATTGATTTAGTATATATTTCTTCTTGAGAGTCAATTCGGAAAAATATCATTATGTTAAACAGTTTGTTGTCGTCATGAAAAAATATAATAATATATTGAAGATTGATTTGTTATTCAACTGAAAAATCTCTCACACTTTCATAAATATATCTATTTTTACGTGATATAATAATAGAAAACCTTGATCAGAAAACAATCTATTTAATAATCTGTTGATCAAGATAATTTTTGTATAATGATTTGAAATGAATATTATTCTTTTGTAAAATAAGAAAATCTCTCAAGGTTGTCATATGAGAACATCAACTAATTATCCACTCTTTTTTCTTTTAATACTATTATACAAAAAACGTTTTATATTATTATGAACATTAAAAATATCATTGCAAAATCTTGTTGATTTTCTTACACATTTTTTTTATAATTATAATTAACTTGTATTTTTAAATTACATAAAAAAGGCATTAATATAAAACTTTAAAAATTATTAATCACTAATGATGTTTTTGATAATTTAAGAAGACAAGACATGGATGATTGATCAAGCTGTTTCTTCAGAAGAAATATTGAATAGGTTCTCACCGTTTTACTAAGACGGAGTTGCTGTTCGATTAGTCTGTTTTTAAACAAGAAATCACTTATTTCTATGTTGTATAAATTGAAACAAAATTATCATTGATTGATACGTAATGAACGAGAAGTTTGATGTATTAATATTTTATATCTAATCTTTTGTATTCACATGAATATGAAACATTTGAAGCTGTATATTTTATAAATAATCATAAAAGTTTTTTCGATAAACAAGTATTCATCAGTATCATCGTCAGTTTTATTTTATTCATCGATTTCTATAAATAATAAATCGCTTCTTTCATCACATATTATTTGAAACATGTTATCTTTTCCCACTCGGTATATCAAAATAATCGAACTTACAGCTGTACCATACTTGCAATTTTATTTATCATCCTTGACAATATCGTATGCACGAACAATTTTAATTAAATATTTCATCAACATCAAATGATGAACAGTCTTGAATAATAGCAATAATATGTTTGGTTAATGATAATTGAGTATAAGTGAAAACGATTCTGAATATTTCAAAAAAAATTTTACATTATAATTTTAAACATTATTTGTGTTCAGTATAAGGTAACAAAAGAAAATAATTAATAATTTAATTTTCTTTTCTTATGGTCAAGTTTCACGTGCTATTTTAGATTTAGTACAATAAGTCAGACTCAAACACCTTTCAATTCAAAGCTATATCTATGGCTGATAAAGAAAAAGGATACACTAAGGTAAAAGCATTTAACGATTATACAAAAAAACACATGAATCACGTGTATGAATATTAATATAATCTAAAAGTAATATTATTATTCAATACATCAATGTAATATATTTTATCTTCAAAGAAATAAATGATGAACTTGACAATTTATTTAAATATAATAATAATACCATTCAAATATACTTTTTCACTTCATTTCATTTATTTGTTGGGTGTGGGTGTGAATTTAGTAACTTACTCACATCTACACTCAAACCGCACCCACTCACACTCATCCTCAAGATATGGCGCATTCGATATGCATTTGAACAGTATTATCGATAACGGTGTTTTCTTACCTTGCTGAAATATTAAAATCATGAGGGTGTAGGTGTGAGTATTCTATTCAATTATCACGCTCACACCCACACTCACCCACTCTCGAGATATCGATATCTCGTATCTTACTGTTTTATTAATGGAAATGATTGATAGTATATCAATTGCAGTTCCTCTTGTATTTAGATATTAGTTATTTTTTCTGTATCTTTATTCAAAAAAGAATCTTGATGGAACATATCCATCTGTACTCAGAGTTTCAATTTCTTTCGTTTTTAATTCGCGTGAATAAAATCGTAGCTCATCTATTCCAATCACACTTTGATTTGATAGAATTTCAGGTTGCTCAATAATGCACATTGATGAGTAGAAAGCGTCGTTTTTTGACTGACGTCTTGGATTACCAACAGTTAATGTTAAACGTTGTTGATTGATTGTTCCAAAATTAATTGTATTTTCACCAATCAACGAAGCAACAAGTTTTCCGTTAACGAATAAACTAGAACTGTTCTTTTTGGACACAAATGCCACATGAAACCAGGTAGAAAAAGTGATCAATGTGCTCGATATGATCATTTTCGAAGTTCCAGATCCATAAATGTAAACTGATACTTGTAATTTGTTCTTATCTGAAAAACAGAATAGATTTTAGTGTTCTGAATGATGTTAATAAAATGGTCGTTTGTACCTGTTCCATTTATAGTCAACAGGATTAAACAAATACTGTTGTTATTTTCAAGTGAAGCACGTTCAGGTCTTGCCACTAGATGTATCACTGGCATAAATGTAGAAAAATTGAATACATTAATCCAAAATGTATACGAATAGGAATAATTATGTGTTGAAAGAAGGATAAAACCACCGGATTGAAAGTAAGACTCAACAGAATTATACAACAATAAAGTACCTTGGTCATCATGTCGATTGCCAGTCTGATGAGAAACATATGCAAATTGTGCACGAATACTATTTACACCAGTATCTTCAAATTGAGAATCATTTGCTATATTATCACTTTCGAAATTATAATTTACAACAAGTGTTGCTTCATCTAGTATATCGATATAATTTTTTATACGAAATACAATAGATAATTGATCAACTATTCCATTATATTGCTCAATACCATCATGACTGCCAATATTTGTTTGTAATATTGAAAAATTTCCATATTCAGGTTTAGCAATTCCACCAACTGAACTGAAAATTCCATCAATATGAATAGCCATTGTTAAATCTAATGGAGAAAATGCAAATGTCACATATTGCCATTGGAAATTTTTCAATTTAGTAGATGACCAGTGTAGTGTTTTATACACACGTATAACAGCATACTGATCAATAATACAAATAGCTAAATTAGGAGCACTGGCATATGTTTGACTTAGTACGACATATACTTTCGATGCTTCCACGTTAGGATTGAGCCAAACACTAACGGTAAATGTTTTATTGAAAAATATTGGTGAGTGAATCAGTTGAATGTATTGATATGGTTTCGATGAATCAAGTTTCAGGGCTACTCCTTGACCAGAATAATCTGGAGTTATATATGCAGGTAACATTAATTGTCCTTGTTCACTCTAAAGTATCAACTTGAACCTCAATAAATAAGTATGAGAAAAATCTTCATCCGTATTATCGATCATGTTTTTTTGAATACTAGTTTTCTTCAAAAGAATGATTATATAGAGCTTTTTTACAACTCAAATATCGTGATCTCAATTGTTGGTTAAAGTATGTGTGGTTGAAAACTGAGACTTACATTAGGTGGTATCCATGAAGGTAGAACTTCGATTCCATTATATGTTCCTGAGATGTCATCAGTTGCATTTGAACAATCGAATGAATATAGAATATCAACCCATACGCGAAATTTACGATGTACGCAAGCTGAAAAGAGAAGCATCATTCATGGAGGAATTCAAAGACAAAAGAAGACAGATATAGTTTTGCAATGAGAGTGAAATGCTTACGTGCTGTTTGTATTTTAGTGATTGTGATATTTTCTAACAATAATGTTGTTTTATTATATCTACTAGAAGTCTTAGATTCGATATTCAGGATAGACGACGTTGAATTATTGTTTTTGGTGACAACAGATACTGATATAATACTTATAAGTAATAGGATAAATAATATAATTAAGGTTAATGAACTAATTATAACCATGTTACGTTGTTTTAACCGATGACATCGATCTATCGAACCACCGGTCAAAGATATCCACTCACTACTGATATCATACTCATCACTAAAAGAGATCAAATGAATGATTTTCAATAATTAAAAAGCAGCAAAAGTCATAGTTTCTATTTCATAAATAATTTTTCGATAACTACGAACATACCAATGTCAACAAAAAAGTTGAAACGGGTGGTGGGTGTGGACTAAAGAAGAAACATACCCACAGTCTCTTCACTATGTTAAATGTGAGAGCATTTTTCAAAATCGACTAACCGTTGTATATATTCTTCTGTAGTAAATTCTTTCATTTGAACGACAAAGAGATGATCTAGATAGTTGAATGGATTGCTTTTTACTTCCAGATAGGTTCCAGGTATAAGAATCACTTCTTTTTCATCTGGCATTGCTGAATAATCCGATATGGTTTTACCATAAATCGCATCTATGTGAAATAATGTGCTAGTTTCACCTAAAAACATCTTAATAACATTCGGATCGGTGGAAGTCGAATTGACACTCCACCAAATTGTCATATCGTTTGCAACATAATAAGAGCCAACATCACACGAAACAGCACGCCATACAGATACCTTTGTGGATGGTAATTTTTCCAAAGCCGTAAGAAATAGTTTTAAGAAAGCAAACCATGGTTTTAATGCATGTCTATCTTCAGCTCGAAGTCTTTCGTTTAGAGAAGAAAAGAAAGGTGATGACATTGTATAAAGATAGATCGCTGCTGATTCGTCCCACGTTAAAATATTCAAATTATGATTACAGTTTCGTTTAGCGTCTTGAACATATTTTGTAATATTATCTATAAATGGAGCGATTTTTTCGACTGCTTGTTCTAATGGCATCAGTACCAATTCTTGATAACCATATATTGGATTGCGATTTGCAGCTTGAAGTTCAGATATATTGTCATCCACAAACCGATTCAATCTCATATTCACAGGATCTAGTTCCATTTCGCCACCGACTTCCTGTTATAAATATAGTTAATATATCATCGTTAATCGTAAATATTCAAGTTTAGAAGAAGTTAAAACAATTGCTCACATAGTAGAAAAAGTGTAAAATTTGAGATATATGTAAAGAGCATATTTTCCTCTATTCTCGCCCTTCTTATCGTGCTCATAGTTTATTTACACATATATAATAAATTCAATTTTATTAAATCTATAAATGTAAACTGCAATTAATTCATAACAAAACTGCCTATTTTGAGACCTAATTTAACAATCTATATTATAAGATGCAGTTTTTCACACTGCATTGCATGAACATACTTTGGAATAGTTTCTTATAAATTTTATCCTAAAATAAGGGTTTAAAAAATTCGTAAAGTAGGCAGTCTTGTAGAGCTTGACGAACTCAATTGATCCATATAAAAATATCAAAAAGAAAAAAATTTAGTCAACTTTTAATTTAATCTTACGTTATTTTATTTACATGTTTTTTTTTGTTTTATACACTTAGATTTCTGTTTACAAATGTTCATTCTGCAATTGAAAAATAGTTGATAGTATATCGATAATTACTTTTAAAATACATTTTCTTCGAAATCTCTCCCCTCAACGATTCTCTTTTTTTCTTTTTAAATTATGAGAATATATTACTTACCATAGTCAAGTAAAAAATAAAATGCACTGATGTGTGACTATCGGGTGTATTTATTACATACACTATATTAATTTTTTCTCTTAAAACGTGAGAAAATTTTATCGTTCTTTTCTGGTTTTGTCTAATAAAAAGTTTTTTTTACAATAACACTATATAGCAAAGGTAAAATATCAAAAGTATGAAATAAAAATATGAGTCATTGTGGACAACAACATAAGCGATGGAGAATCAAATGGCGATCAGAATGCATTTCATTTTAATAGTAAAATAACTGTTGTATTATCATTTATGAAGAATCTGAACCGATACAACTGTAGATAAACGACATCGCTGTATCTGTACTTTGTGACATATCCTGTTTAATACAGCAATTAGCGTATAAAGTATTGTTAATCACTAGAAGAATCTGTTATAAGAGCGATCACTATTAACTATAATTTACCTTTGCGTATCTTGTGATATTCGACGGCGACCAAAAATCAGAAGAAATGTTGTCCGCAGCTGTCATCATCAAAATAATATATGTATTCTCAGTCGAATCTTCAAAACGGATTATTTTCTATATTCATTTCTATATGAGTTCAATTATAGCGGGTGTGGGTGTATAAAGAAAACTCATGGAGATGGATAAACACTAAAAACTTTGTTTCAACGAGTTTTTCTTGATGTAAACAGGTTTTCTTCCGTTTCATGGACGAATTTGATCGTTTGACGCGCTTTCACTAATTATCTATATATAAGTAGAAGTAATGAATAACTTCATGCTATAACTCGCTTATTTTTCACTTTTGTAATGAAAATGCGTTTTTTTCCATAATCTTTGGTGACGAATAAAGGATGGGGGTGAATCATTAACTTAATATTCACACTCACACTCATCAATATCCACCCTCTCACATCCTTAAATGACTGTAGTAGTAATAGCTGATCTATGCTGCATAATCAAGACACTATTTGGACAAAAATTTAACATTCCATTGAAAAACTTTGCTAATTGTGCAACTTTGTCACTGGTATCGAGTGATAGTCAAGAAACGAATGGCAATGACATTAGAATAAACTGATATTTTGTTTCATCACACTATTTATCTAAATATGTAGAAAAAGATGATCAAGACAGATCCCAAATGTATAGAAATAATTATTACATGTTGATTTATATAACTTGATTTTTACTGAATACGAATAAAAATAAATATATAACGTCAATGATTGAATTTAATGTGATAATCTCTCTTATGCATCGCGTTATTCATGTCATAACAAACAATATCGATAAAGAAGGGCAAAATAGTAAACAAATTAATTCGTTCTATGGCTTAATGTATAATCGGAAAGGAGATGATATATACCTTTTATTTAACTTACCATACGGAAATAACATCGAAAAATGTGAAACTATAAAATATCAAAGCGTGTTGATGAATCTTAAATGTATTAAAGGATAAGAAAATAAGGATTTTGAGTATGCAAAGGCAACACTTGATAGAACGACGTGAACATTGATACAAAAGAAGAATATTAATACTGGTGCGAGATTTATTTTGTGATTTCCATATCCTTCGCTACAAGTAAAAATAAACTTCGAAAATATTTTAGCATTTTCAAATCGTAATGATATCGATATTTTTCCTTTTAAATAATTAGCACGTTCCCGGAAACAAGATGAACTCTACAGGAAGGAACACTCAGTCACTTATTATATACTTCATCATCATACTATCCTGAATGTGTCCCCATGACAGTTAAAAAAAATACAATCCTCAAAAATAGGTTTTAAATGTTTACATCGTTTTTATGAGTATTATTTTCATCATCGCATCCGTTCAAAACTTATGTATCTTTTTAAAATAATATATCAAAGAAATAATAATAATTATAAACATGTGATGAAAAATGTTTTTATTTTGCTTCTGTTAAACGGAGAAAAAAAAATTTTTTTCATTGACTTTCAAATGTAATATATTTCACTTAATTAAATGCACAACAAATTCTTACTTTACTTTGAATAAAAAAAAACTTCGTAAGTATTAACAGCCAACAATCGTATATATTTATGAAGTTATATAAAAACTGATCAATCTTCTTTTCTTATTTTTTTTGTTTATATGAATAGTCAGTTGTTTTGAATCGAATCTGTTCAGATTATTATGTTAAATGTTTTTTTGTTTAAAATAATTAGTTTTTTTTTCATGACATATAATTAACCTCTTATTTTGCGAACTATCGAACGGAGCATAATAAAAAAAAAATAGAAGCGTCGTCAACATGATGGTGCGATGTCAAGCAACAGTATGCCTTGGAAACTCTTGAGAAAATTAATAAATTGTTTTTACCTCTCATCTTGCTTAAAAGAATGTTTAACGATAGACAAGTTTTCTGTGATTCTAAATGATAATCATGATTTTATTATGGAAAAAAAAGAGTAATGACAAGTTTACTTTGTCAGTATGTTATAGTTTATTTTTAAGAGTAAATATTCTTTGTCTGACTAAAATAATTATGATTCATTAAATCTTACATAAAAGGCAATAGTCATAAGATACATAAACTTGCTGTTGTTTCTCTTCTAACAGAGCGATTATAAAAACAAGAAGAAATCAGGGTCTACACAAAAAAGATATTTTTGTAATTTTCTATGTGCATTCGATTAAACTATACAAAAGTTAGTCAATACTGGATTTTCAATAGTACATAACAATAATCAGCAATTGTTCTTTAGAGATCTACTAAGATTATTCTACGATAAATAAGAGAGAGAATGAGATATTTAAAATGATGAATGTCCTTTTTTAAATGAACTCAATCCAGGCTGAATTTTGTTTGTGTTATGCAAATTTTAATTATCTAAAAAATGTTAAAAAAATATTAGAAAAAAAAATGTTGACGACCAGAACGATATAAAGTTTAGATCGTTGAATAACTAGGAGAAATATGAGTTCGGATTCTTTCTGTATTGTTCATTTCCAGGTAAATAAATTCGAGAATAATTTCATCACCCGGATTCATCGAGTTGAAGTGATACGTAGAAACGATATAGTTCGACCAGGTGTATAAGCTTCATTCTTAATATATCATGAAAATGTCCTTAGTCAAAAACAATAATTGAATGAGAAAGACGTATTTTTTTTTGACGTCCATATGGCATTCTAAAGAGAATTTCTTTTACTTGCACAACTGTGTTTTATATTATAACAATTACTTCAGCTAAATGTATTACGCAAAAGCTTTTTCCTTATTATTATTTTAAAAAAATCATCTGCAAAAATCTTTTTTTTCTATTGTTAACATTTACTTAGAACGTTTATTATTTTTTAGTTTTAATAGAAAAGAGAATATTTTTAACTAAATAAAGTCATTGCATTATATTCTTAGTTGGGAAAAAGTAGAGATGCATATTTTCTTATAAGAATATTTTGTGAATACATACAAACACAAATTA
>CAJNOI010000214.1:14840-104401 GCA_905250115.1 Adineta steineri
CTTTATATAATCCAAATGTTGCATTATATACTTCAGTTACTTTTCTTCTAGAATTTTTATCTGCAAGTGGAATTTCTCCATCAGCTCGTTTTGAACCACTTAATTTCTATGGTAAGAGATTTTTTCTAAAACTACTGACTTTACATTGACAATTTGTTTCTTTTAATTTAGTATTTACATCATTAACACAATTGATTTGTACAATTATTTATATATGTTTTATCATTTATTTTCTTATTATTGAAATAAAATTATTAATGAAATTAAATTTAAAATATTTTTATGAATTTTGGTCGCTAATTCAAGTTGGTATAATAAGTTGTTCAATAACAAGTATTATTATTTATATTTGGCGTTTTAAAGAATATAATCGTTTAAGTTCACTTTTTCGTGAAACAAATGGATATGTTTATATTAATTTACAAATGACAGTTTATGTTGATGATGTTTTAACATCTCTTCTTGGTTTTTGTTGTTTTTTTGGAACAATTAAATTTATAAAATTTATTCGTTTTAATAAATCATTAATAATATTTATTCAAACACTTAAATATGTTACAAAAGACATTATTTCATTTTCATTTATGTTTTCAATTGTATTTATGTCTTTTCTTGCATTATTTTATTTATTATTTAATTCAAGTATTGGATCATGTTCAAGTCTATTATCAACAGCTCAAATGTTATTTGAAATAACATTAATGAGTTTTGATGCAACTGATTTTACTGGAGCTGATCCATTTCTTGGTCCATTTTGTTTTTCACTCTTTATTATTATTGTTGTTTTCGTATGTTTAAGTATGTTTATGTCAATACTTAATGATGGTTTTCATCATGTTGAACTAAATTCAATTGAAGATCAACACATTTTATCATATATGTTAAAGAAATTTTTAAATTGGACACGTAAAAATTATTCAATAAATTTAAATAAAAATTGTTCATTGATATTTTAGATTTAAGAAGACCAAATGTTGAAGAAATTTATGAAGTACAAGACTCTCGAATGCATTCTCAATATATTGATCCAATTGAAAATTTTCCTGATAAAATCGATCAATTGTTAGAAGCAATCGATCGAGTATATTAAAATAGAATAATTTATTTTCATTTAAAAATTATTTATTTCTCGTTTATTTTAGATTTATATTGATCAAAGAAAAGAATTATTAAAATTAAAGAGAGCTGGTGTTTAAGTGTTGTTTTGCAATTATGATCATCGGAAAATAATTCATATCAATACACTAAACTTTATAGTTTCATTGTAAAGCTTTTTGTGTGTGCGTGTGTTTCTAAATATTTTATATGCTCATATGATTTTTGCTTAAATAAATTCAACAAAAATAATTCTTTAATATTAATCATATGTTTGTAATTAGCGAGATTGGATAATTAAACCAGAGAAATAGTTAAATATTTAACTGATTGAACAATATCTTTTAGTTTAACAACTAATAAACATTAATTGTCCATTTCCAGGGTGTGGGTGTGAATATTAAGATAATCAACCACATCCACCCTTTTTCAATGTAACATTATTCTATGAAATTCTAATTCTTTTGTTTATACGTTGATTTCTCATACATTTTGATGTGTTTCGATGATATATTCATATTGTTGAATAGCATTTAATAAAGATTTATTCTAGAGATAAGCAATTGTATTTTTTTGTATCATTTATCTAATCTATGGAATAAGAATGAAGTCGATTGTACAATACATTTCACATAACAGATAATGTCGATATATTTTATTCTTCAGGAATGGTGTGAGTGTGAGTGCGGGTGTTAGGTGGATAGGGTATTCATACCCACACCCACGCTCAAGACTACTAGAGTACTTAGAACTTGTATAACTCAATTGTACTGCAGAATCATAGGGTTCACTACCTACTATACTTGCACCTTTTATAGACTTAGAAAATGCAGTTTGAATTGGTGTAGAAAAATAAGCATTAGAAGGTAAATCAGAAGCAGATGTTTCACTTGGATGAGCATTATATTTTAATAATTTCTATAAAATATGGATTTGTTCTATTTTAAAATTAAAATAAATTCGTATCTCAGCTTCATAACAACAATTTATTAATAATAAAATCAATAATATTGACATTATCACTATTGTTTTGAAAAAACAATTTTTTTTGTAATCATTACAATGATCTCTAAAAGATTTTCATAAAAACTTAACAAAATTAAATTATTGCTCTTCATAGAAATTGTTATTAGAATAACAATCATTCATTAATTCGTGTCAGTCGAATTCATTTTTTATAAAGATAGTATTACTTGTCTCTTTTTTTATTGAATATATGATAAAAGTAGATACTTTTAAAAAAGGTTTTTTAAAGAAATAATAGAATAAACTTCGCGTTTCATCGTTTCAAATTGATAATAAAATTGCATCAAATTGGACATTTTTGAATATCAATCAAATATCGCACCATAGATTTAGGTTGACTTATTAAAAGTAAAATTATCGAATGTGTCTGTTGCATTATGTAGTATTTCTTTGAAAAATTTAAAAAAACGATATAAACTATAAAGAAAAATGTCATTTATATCATTTCATACATTGCTATTGGGTTCATTAAACTGTAATAGTACAAGTCTTTGTATTTTTTTTGTGTCAATAAATTATTGAAAAATACTTCATCACTATTTCTTATTATTTGAAGAATAGAATTTTGTAAAGACAAATATATAGAATGATTTATATAAAATGAAATTAATATTCTCTGGTATTATTATATTCTGTAGGACTGATATTGAAATAATTTGTTACTCATTTTCAACAGGATCTATAATATAAGAGATTAAAAAGGCACATATATCCCAAAATCATGATACGGTTGGGTATGCGAAGAAAAGGATGATTGTTGTTTCACAAAAGGAATGAAACAAAGAGTGAAAAAGGAGCGATAACAAGATTAATAGTGTATTTTAGATTGAAATATCTCAATCAAATTGTCTGACATGGTATGTGATGATTTATCTGACAGAATGTGTGTGAGACGAGTTAAAAAGCAATATTTTAACTTTCATCTGGACTAAGAACATTGCAGAGCAATGTAAAACATATTTTTTAAATTATATTACAGAAAGACATAGAGACACGCATTTATGGATTTAATTTATGATTCTAGATGCTATTCTTTCATTTTAGAAATAGAAAAATGATGATTTCTTGCAAAAATACATGTTATGTTGCACTTTTATGAGTTCTTTTCTATTAATTCTTCGAAGTCTCTAGGTTTACAACAAATCGTATCTCATCGAAGCGGCGACACTAGTTATATTGACTTTCATTACACCAACAACCGTTTTACTCATACCTTCACCGTTGTCAAGCTCCACGTGCTTTCACAGAATATGTCTTCATATGCATATAAAATTACATTCTTCTTTCTGTCGGATCAAGCAATAGAAAAAAGCACATTGAATGTTAAACGGCTAGTAAGTAGTTTTCTTACGTTCTCCTTTTTTCTCACTTAGAAAACATCTTTTACTAGGAAATTCTCTTCTGTCCTATATTATTGTTCGCAACAATGACTTAGTGTCTTTTTTTTCGAAGACAGTATATACCATTACAAAGGAATATTCTAAATAATTGGCGTTTTTGGTAGTTTATCTCACAGTAAGAACATTTTAAACTCTGTATCGAATTTCAATCACCTGTCTCTCTCGATCGAAAGGCTGAAAAGCGACTATGAAGAAGGTAAATCGCCTTTACTCGTTTTTCTTTTTCTCTCATCGATATAAATATACGTTGTTAGTAACCAGCGTAGAACGCAAAAGAAAAAGACATTCTATGAAATTTGATTGATGAGAGTTTTTCTTTATCGTAGTCATAAAGTCAACAAAATTAAGAAATGTTTGAACCAACAAATCCTGTACTTGCTCCACTTTTTACGCGATCTATAGTTGAATCTTCTAATATCAGTGATTTTCTTCAATATCTTTCACTTATCATAAAATAGTATTGTTCAAAGAGTAAAGCTAAGATTTTACATAACAAACATTTATTAACAAGCATTTTTCAATCAATTAGCTCTGTAGATAACGAACACTCACAAGTAATTGCAAATATTCACATAAATCATACAAATGTATGTTAGAAGCAAATATAACCATCTTTATCAGCAGTATTTGACATTATATGATATTGGAAGTGAGTATATTCGAAGCTACTTAGAACATATTGAGTTTAATTTTCATGAGAATACATTAAACAGATTTCTACCCAGAATTCGATATTTACAAGAATAATTGTTAAATATACGGTAGTTTATCGTAGCATAGATAGGAAAACGTTGAGTATTATCAGTGTTATAGTCATATCTGGTTTTTCGTTATTCATATTCTTTGTTCCTTTTTCTTTCTCTTTTCTGTTTTTTGTTCTTCATCCGAATAAGATACCACGTGAAGAGAGGGTCCTCTCATAGCAGTGGCGGATCTAGGATTTTGGAAGGGGGGGCGAAATTTGTTTTTTTTTTGAGTATGGAGGGGCGATACTTGGGGGGGGCCGATTTTGGTTAAAAGCTATTTTTTGAGTCCAACCGAAGTAGTGTAAACCTATTTTTTCGTTCATTTTTGCTGTGAAAAATCAAAAAAAAATTTGGAAGGGGAAGGGCGATCGCCCCCTCCCCTAAATCCGCCACTGTCTCATAGTGTCTCATAACTTTAATTATCTTTTATACTCAGTATCACATATGCTCTTCTATTTCTCAACACTAGAACTCGCATAATTTGTTTCAATAGTGTAGAGATGGTTTTTCGGTCATTTCGATGTGCTGCACCTGCCTGGTAGCAGACTACTCGTTATATTTAATGAGGTAATGTTCTGCATAATTTTATTTTAATTATAGATCTATTAATGAAATTTTGAGCGCGAAATGAAACGACAGAGAGTGCAACGTCAGTCGTATCAATCTTAATCGCTTATGAGTTCTCTCTTACCTTTGTTCATGTTACTTATGACAATTGTAAAATGCAGCCAATTAATGCACGATAAAAATAAAATCAAAAGCTGAATTGAATATTTTTTGTATTTTTTGAGCAGATTTATAAATCGTCTCGATATAATATCTGTTTGTGTGAAGACAATCCAGTTAAGAATAAAAATCTCTCACTAAAACAATTTTGATTGCACCAAATTATTTTTTTTAGTTTAACGACTTACATATCCGAACTATTTCCTTCGCTACTACAATCACCTGCGACACGGGATAATGATCAGATACTCTCGTTTCGCCAAGTTATCTTGTACAGGAACATTCATTGGCATTATCGTTCTATATGTGGTATATTTAGAACCCTATTGTTTTTTTACCAGATCATCATATTCAAAAGGTATGATTGACCTAGGTCAATCTAAAATATATACCTATGAATCGATTCGCACTTCGTCATCCAGCAAAAATCTTATCACAATTTTAACTCCAAAACCTTCGTCAAAACTAATTCCAATCCTACAACAGCTCGATTCAAACTTCGCAGATAATTTCACAACAAACGTACTGATTATGCATACCAGTGAGCCGTATACAGCTGATTTATTACGTTTAACTGCGAGTACTCGGCGGCAAGTATTGTTTCTTAATGTCGACAATATTTTTTATTTATTTCCCGCCAACTTCGATCCTTGTCACACGAAAACAACATATCGTGTAAGAGGAAAATGGAATTATCAGTTTATGATACGATTTTGGTTTAAGACATTTTTCGAATTGCCACAATTACAAGGATATGAATACATTATGCGTCTTGATGATGACTCAGAACTGAAAGGTAAATGGATCAATGTTTTCGAGGAGATGCGCAATAAGAAGGCAGTCTATTTTGCGAATAATCTTGATATAGATCTCGAGAAAATATTGCCTGGTACAATGATCCTCAAAAACGTCATTTTTGAATATGTGAAAAACAACAACATTACGGCAAAGCAGCCGGAAATGTTACGCGATGCTTTTACCTCGGATTCAGTTCATAACTATTATAATAACTTTGAAGTAACAAATACTGAATTTTTTCGACGTGCAGATATTTCTCATTGGGTGCAAGCCGTTGACTCAACACATGGTATTTTCAAATATCGATGGGGTGATGCCATATTGCGATACCTTACTGTAGCTCTGTTTGCAGAACAGCAATATGTTTTGCATCGACGTAACTATAATATGTCCTACTGTCATAAATGTTAATCTAAAAATAGTAACATCACTACAATATCAAATCTAGCATGGCAGATAGTCGATAGATAATAAAAACATTGTGAATAAAGTCATTTTTCTTTACACGTTAATAAAACTTTAAAATTTGTTCGATATTTTTTTCTCTCAGAAAACAATCTATTTAATTACCTTCATAACCATCATTATGTAATAATAAATCGTAAATTTGTATAAACATTGTTTTACTATTTCAGCACTTGGGAAATCAAAAGATCTTATTATTATATTTAATAATCTGTTGATCAATTTCATTTTTGTATAATGATTTGATTTGAAATGAATATTATTCTTTTGTAAAACAAAAAAAAATCTTTTATTAATTTCAAGATCTTTTATGAATTGATGATGAAAGTTAATTTATTCCTTCAAGGTTGTCTATATGAAACTAATTATTCATTTTTTCTCTCTCTCTCTCTTGATACTATAGTATAAAAAAAACGTTTTATTCTATTATGAACATTAAAAATATCATTGAAAAACCTTGTCGAATGGATTGATAATATAATTTGTGAAGTATTATTGTTAATCTTCTTTTTTTTGTCTTTCATATGATTCTCTTTGTTTAGATAATTCATAGAAAATCGGATTAACACATTTTTCTTTTATAATTATAATCGACTTGTATTTTGTTAGTTACATAAAAGAATAATTTAAATTAAAAAAAAAAAAGATTTTCATATTTATGTTTCAATATCCGCAGTTTCTATTTGTTTGATTATTTTGCCTTGAGCACTATTAGGTTTATTTGTTGAACATATCTCGAGTGAATTATAAAAAAAAAAGATTTTCTTTGTGTTTGGGAAAGATCAAGGTCTGTTATTGTGAATAGAGCAAATATAATGAATAAAATCTCGTTGTATTATTTCATAGAAAAGAATTATGAATATTAGTCAATAGAAATGACCTTGTCGGATTTGAATGAATGATTATTTTTCTAGTTAACTTCAAAGTCAATTGATTATTTGTCTCGGAAAAATTTAACTTGCCGTCACCGGTCTCTATTTGATGAGGTAATCAAATGTAAAGATTTCCTGTCTTAACATACGTTCTCGTCAATGATCTAGTTAGTCTATTCTCGTTTGTCGGCAAATCATTTGATAAAAATCACGTTCATGTCAATAAAACAAAAGAAGAAGAAGAAGAAATCAAAGTTACTTTAGTTTTTTGTTTATTTAAAGATAATTGTCCTTCGAATATAGTACAAGTGGATCAATATCAACTAGATTGATAAACATTCAATAAGGCAAAAAGACATAGAGAAGGAGAGACATCATCATAGGAAAAAAAACGAATAAAATAAATGAAGAGAAAGAGAGAGAGAGAAAGAAGAAAAAAAAATGTTCTCGTTCTTTGTCAATTGAACAGAAGGAAAAAGCAAGAGCAAGCAATTAGTTGTCGTTCTTTTGCTTCCTGAGTGCCAGTTGATCTTTTGCCATATATATTCAATATGATCATGATTATCAGACTGATAATCTTTTTATCATTGATTCAATTTTCATCTACTGATCAAATCTTAAGAGCAAATATTGGTCAAGATGTAACATTTTCTTGTTTTTTCGAAAATGAATCACAAATTGATCAAGTAAGTTTTGTTTTTAATTAAAAAAGAAGAAGAAAAAGAAAAACTAGTCTAATTCTTGAAGTCCACTTATTATGCTCAATAGAGCATAGATAATCAATAGTTATATAGGATAAGTTGAAAAATCATATTATCATCTCGATATAGGTCATTCAGGTAACGATAAAAATTATTTTTCCTATAGAAGCAGAACCAAATCAAATATTATTGTTATTTGAAGGACACTCGATAACTATTTTATGGGATGATGCCTATAAAAGAACAATAGAAAATGAAAGAGCACGTTCAACATATGTTCACTGATGATGAGGCGAGTGAACCACTTAGAAAATAAATGGTTACTTTCTATCCTCTGGTTCAATACATTCTTCAATCACTTTTCCTCTTCACTTATAACAACGCTAAATGTATCTAAACAATCAATTCCTATTAAATAAAAAAAAAGAAAAAGACAAAAACATTGATTCTTGTTTTTTATTTTATTTTAGCTTTCATTTATGCATCAAACAACAGGTGATATATTATCAGTTGGTTTAGAATTATTTCTTGATGAATCATTAACAACTAATCATATGAAATTAATACGATTATCATCAAATCGTTTAGATTTAAAAATCTTTCAAGTTAATCAAAATGATTCAGGTCTTTATACCTGTATGTTTAATGATGAAAAATTATCATCATATTTACTTGAAATATTTAGTAAGTATCTTCAAAATAGATTAACTAAAATGTCTATCATTCATTTTGACTGTGTTCAATAAGAAATTGCACTCTTTTTCTTGTCAAGTGTATCCTTGAAATCAGAAGATAAGAAATATTATGTAACTACAGTTAACATATCATTTCATAAGAATACATTAGTATGGGAAATAAATAATTAAATATGTCATCAGTAGTCGAAGAAGAAGAAGAAGAAAAAACGTGATTTTTTTTTATTGTTATTTTTGGTTGATTAAGCAGAAGAATTGATAAAACACATGTATTAAATATGATCTCCAGTCAGATTTCTTTTCTAAACAATTCATTTTTCTTATTTGCATTTTTAGTTAAGAATAACAATTTTTCTATTGATTATAGTTGATATATTATTCTTTTTCAATAGATATAAATAATAAATAGAGTCTATATTGTTTTTTTTTCTGTTTTTTATCATAACCTTGACACTTGTTATAATCAAATAGAGTAGATCTATAGAAACTAGATTTGTCAAATCATAGATAACTCCCGACATGATGATGATGATGAATGAATTATCAAACGTCATGATGAGTTTGATCAGATTAACATAATAGAAAAAAAACTAAATAATAGGATTTCTTCTTATCTATATTCTATCTATAGAAAGAAGATGTTGAATTAATCTACTTAGATTAATATTGTAATATTTTATCTTTAAGTAAAACTGAAATGAAAAGATTTTGTTAATATTAATCTGATTAAAATATTTATTTAGTTCCACCTCGATTTATTTCATTTTTTCCATTGGAAGCAAGTGTTTCATATCCTGAAGGTTCATCAATAAATTTATCTTGTCATGCTTATGCATTTCCATCAGTCAATATAACTTGGATTTATCGAAATAAAGATAAACAATTAAAAAGTAATTTTAGTTTTTCTTTTTTTTATGAAATATTTTTCTTCTGTCTTCAGCAATTCATAATGGAGAAGATATTTATATCTCATCACTTGAATCAACGGATAGTGGTTCATATGAATGTATTGCTTCAAATGGATATCATGCGACAATTAGTCGTTCATTCTATGTCACTGTTCAATGTAAGTCGTCTGATCCGTTGTCTGTCTTAAATTTCATGTTAATATCTCATAGAAGAAGAAAAAAAATCTAAATTAAGTCTAAAAAAAGAAAGAAGCTTTTCTTTTGTTATATTCACACGTATTTACTCGAAATAATCCTATCAAATATGTTGTTAACACATAAAAAAAAGCAAATCATATCTAGATTTCTTATTACTTTTATTTAGATCCACCACGTGTTAAAATTGATAAATTTATTGATTTTAATATACGACCAATTCAAATAAAATGTGAAATATGTTCAATACCTTTATCTCGTATTGAATGGTTTAGAAATGGAATAAATATTATTAATGAACAATATTTTATTATCAAAACAAATGCAATCATTGTTGATGATAAAAATTGTTTATCCTCAATATTAATTATCCATGTAAGTTAGTCTAAGGGGAAACAAAATTGATTTCTAGTCGAAGAAATTAATTCCTATATATTTATTAACAAAAAAAAACCCGAAATCATTAAGAACTCTTAGAAATTCATAAAAAATCAAGAGTAGTCTATAGAAATATAAAATACTGCCGAAAATCAAAGAAATTAATAAAAAAATCATGACGAACGAATAAAAACTCATTAGAAATCAAGGCCTCGTTCTTTTTTGTCGTTATTTTTAATATTGTCTGAGTATTCTTTCAATCTTTTTTTTTCATATCCTTAACGCGTTAGATTTTTCCTTTGAATTAATTAAATAATATCTGTATTTTGTTGTAAAAGGATTCTCCACATGAAAAATATGGTCGATATGAATGTCAAGCTGAAAATTTTCTTGGTCATTATTCTGATCATATTGATTATCATTCAAAAATAAGTATGATTATATCTGTCTTCTAAATAAATCTTTTAATTTCAATCTAGTTCCACATCCAAAATCAGGAAATGAACAATTTGCTCTTCTAATACTTTTAAATAATACAAATGAAATATCAAGTAAATATTCTTCTTTTCTTTTTTTCAAATAAATCTTTTCTATTTAAAAATAGATTCTTCTTTATCTTTATATGAATTATTCAATACATATATTCTATTAATTATAATAAACCTTTTATTCTTCCTGTGAACAACTTTATTATCAATATATAATAACCGAAAGGGGCCGGTGACTAAAATGAATATAATTAGACAAGTTTTCTTTGTTTCTTTTTTATTTGTAATAGAAAATGTTTTGTTCTTCTTTTTTTTTCTTTTTTAAATTTAATCTGTCAATTTTTATTTTATTTCTTTAATAACAACAAAAAAAAATCTTTGTCAATCATCACTTAGAAAAACAAAACACAATGTAAGTATGCTTAAATCTTCTTTGTTTTGTTCATTCACCGGAATTAATTAATGGCACTGATTACAAATTTAATTGAACAAATGAAATTTTTTTGTTTTCTTTTTATACTGGTCGAATCCAAGAGATTAATACATTTAATAAGTAATAATAAAACAAAGAGAATATATATACAGTTGAACAATTGGATGACCAATTAGGAGATACTAAAAATGAACATAAGAAGGATGATTATTCAAAATGAAAATTCTTACTTGTTGATATTATTAAATGAGTTTTATTTAATTTTTCATGATTATCAATTAATAAAGCTGTACGTCCATTTCGATTATATTCATTTGCATGATATTCTTGTTGTTTTATTTTGATATTTGTCGGATCTTTAATAAAAACAAGAATAAATTATAATTGAATAGTATTATATTACTTCGTTCAATATCAATATAAGCAGAATTTTGTCCAACATTATTTTCAGCACGACATTCATATTGTCCAAATTGATATTCACCCAAATCCTATATTGATGAAAAAGAAAGATTCTTTTTTTTTTATGAAAAAGTTTATTTAACATACAACAATTTCCATAATTGATTCTGAACATTGATGATGATCAATGGTTTGTGTTTTAATAAGAATATTAACATCAGCAATTATTTGATCATGTCTTAACCAATTTATCTGAATAACTTCCGGAATTGAACATACATGACATTTTATAATAACTGTCTCATGAACATCACTTGTCATTTTATCATTTAATATCATTAGACGAGGAGAATCTAAACAACAGATCATCATACAACTAATTAATCATCGATGAATTTCCCGTTTCTTTTTACATTAGATATTATATAATATGAAGAAAAAAAGACCTAAAAGATTATCATAATTGAATGTCATCTCATTGGAAATACAGTCTAATTGAATAGTGTGATTCATACAACGGACGGATATACTTTCACAATCGATTGAATAACTTCATCGTCGTCGTCTTAGAAATTTTTCATGCAAATAAAATCTTTTCTTACATTGAACAGTAACATAAAATGAACGACTAATCGATGCATGAAATTTATTTGAAGCAATACACTCATATGAACCACTGTCTGATGATTGAAGTGATGATATATAAACATTTTCTCCATAATGAATTGCTGCAAAAAGAGAGAAATCTATATATAATTATTTCTATATTAAATTAAATAATTACTTTTAGTTTGTTTATTTTTATCTCGGTATATCCAAGTAATACTTGCTGATGGAATCGCATAAGCTTGACAAGATAAATTCATTGATGTTCCTTCGGAATATGAAACACTTCCTTCAATTGGATGATATGATATAAATCGAGGTGGAACTAATAAAACAAGATCATATCAATTACTATTCATACATATAATTGTTTCTCTTTTTTTTGTTAATATATATTTCTATCAAGCATAAAACAATAAACTTCACACATTTATAAAGAAGAAGAAACTCATCTCTTTAAGGCATATATAAATGGTTATCTTATTTAAATGTATATTTAAGTAATATAATCTAGTTTGTTTTTTTTGTTCCTGTTGTACATATATATATATATTCATGCAGACAAAAATGATTAACACATCATCTATACGTAAGTTATATGTCTCATGTGTGTGTCTAAAAGGTTAAGACATGAGCCGTATTCTTTTTATCTCTCGTTTTCTCTTCTCTTTCGTATCGATCACCATACGGACGCGTCATTAACGCTAATTTATCGAGATGCCTGTCAAGATTACAAACGAGAAAGAACCTCCTGCAATTAGCACCATGAGATTATCCATATATGTAATAATCTTACTTAAAAAAATTGTTTTTTGATCGATAGATTAATATGGAGTTTTTTTATTTTATATTCATAGAACGATAAAATTCTAATTTTACTAATGATCCAATGAATAGAATAGATAAAGAAAAAAAAATTAAAAACAGATGAACTTGTCAAAAATTTTCTTTTTAATTCGTTACATCATCATCTAAGGAAAATAATTCATCTTATTCTGTCTCTCCTTCGTTTTCTTTGAAGAACATACTTAAGAAGATAAAAAGCAATTTATTTCATTTTCTATTAGTATTTTAATAAGATAAATGTATTGATAGATTTCTTACCAAATATTTCTAATAAAAATGATGTTAATTTTTCATCATTTAGCATACATGTATAAATGCCTGAATCATTTTGATTAACAGATATTAATTTTAAATCTAAACGATTGGATGAAAATTGTATTAATTTAATATGTTGAGTAGATGATGATTCATGAACAAATAATTCGGAACCAAGTGACAATATGTCACCTGTCATCTGACGCATGAAGGAAACCTAAAATTAAATATTAACCATTTAATCTTCATTTTCTTTAATTTAACATTTCAAATCTGTCGGATGTCGATAGTCATTAGGTCGTTATCTTTTTCTCTCACAGATATATATGAGAGAAAGAGAAAGTTAAATAGAAACTACCGTCCGATTAGTATACTTAACTCATGTCCTTGAAAATAACAATAATATTGATCGAACAAAGAAAAACTAAAGACTGATTCGAAGATGATGAAGAGCTCTTTAGATACTTCAATGTATGAGGAAGGCGCCATATGATAAAAGTTTATTCTTCTTATTAAAGATGACCTATCATATTGATCAATCTGTTAAACAAGCTGATGCATGTTACGCTAAATTTAGTCATCAGAAATATTGAGAGTATAGTTGATTAAAAAAAGAAGAAGAAAAAAAGCGTTTTCACCTATCAATGTCATAAAATTTTATAGATATTTTGATTAAAATAATCCCCGATAATATCGAACAAAGATATCTTTATGTATATGTAAACTATTTGATAGATGAAGAGAATATTTTTGTCCAGCTGGATAATCGAAAATCGATATAGACACACACTCATCTAATGTTCAACTAAACAATAAACAATGATCCGTTGTACATATATATAGTTTATATTTTGTTTGCCATATGATGAATAAAA
This sequence comes from Adineta steineri, assembly GCA_905250115.1. Taxonomy (NCBI): domain Eukaryota; kingdom Metazoa; phylum Rotifera; class Eurotatoria; order Adinetida; family Adinetidae; genus Adineta; species Adineta steineri. The sequence continues at coordinate 28,751 of CAJNOI010000214.1, forward strand.
ACAAAATGAGTCTGATGGGTTTCGTTCTTACAGAAAATAATCGCTTGAATAAATGATCGATTTTCTGCATCTATGAATTTTTCTTATATACAATAAAAACCTATCTCCGCCTCTTTCTTCTTGTTTTTTATTTTATTTGTTTCTAACCTGTTCAATTTTGTCTTCATCAAATAGACATGACATTGTTACATCTTGACCAACATCAGCTTTTAAAATTTGATGTTGATGATCATTTGTTGATAAAGATTTTTTTAAGTAAATGATTAAAATAATCACAAGAGATTGAGATATTGAAGACCATACGCACCACGACGGCATGACTGATGATTGAATGAATGTGAGACGAGAAAGAAACACTGAGAGAGAGAGCGAGAGAGACAGAAACTGAGGGAAGGAGAAAGAGAAAGAGAGAAAAAAAGTCTTCCTTTTTCTTCCTTTACTTGAACTGTAGCCTATGTGTCTAGTAAGACAGACTGACGACGGACGTTTGTATATGTGTGTGTGTGATAATTGCACTCTCTCTCTCTCTCTCTCTCTCTTGCTTACACACGTTCATTTCATCTTATCCGCTTGAGGCGCATAAATGAAGACGTGCAATGGACGATGGGCGTCATCATGAATTGTAAAAAAAAAAAAAGAAGAAAGAAATGTGTGTTCATTTTGTATTTTTCCTTCCTGTATATGGATGTATAAGAGGTACAAATGATGATAATCATCATTTGTTGTTGATGGCACGTATTGAACAAGAACGAAAGTGCTTTTGCTTTTATGTATACATATATTTGTACTTTAGTGTTTTTCGTTACTTACGTCATTGAATCTATGTAATATTTATTTGCTTGGTTCTGAATCGAATGCTTTTATTCTTTACGTATACTGATGTTATGGTACTGAATATTAAGAACATGTTCAAGAAAAGAATAACAATAAGTACCAATGAGGACAAGAAGAAAAAAAAAGAAAGAGACAGATAATGATTATTCATTTGAACAATTCTTTTATTCAACATTGTTTTTTTTTGATAACAAAAATAAGCTAAATTATTATTATATATATATCGATATGATTTCGTAATGAAGTTATTTCATCAACTTGTCTATTGTAGCAAAATAAATCATAGGTATATATATATATCGATATTGTTATTTCTTCTATGTTTATATATAGACAAAGAAACCTTTTTCAAAAATTTCATAAGAGAAACAAAAATAATATTGAAAATAGATGATTGTAAATGTTAGTAGAAAATCATAATTTCATTACTAATATAAATGTTACAGAGTAGAAAGATATATAATGTTAAGTATATCAATTATAATCTGTAATTATATTACTTAAGGCTTATAAATTTTGTAGTGTAACTTCTAATTCATTTATTAGTACTTATTCATGTTATCATGTATAAAATACTATCTTCAGATATATATTTTGTCTCATTAGTTATAAATAATTCCAAAGTAATGTTACTTTCAAATGTAGAAACTACTTCTTTGTCAGGCGATTTTTATACAAAAAGATTAGAATGTTAATTATAGATAAAGTACAGAATAGATATCTTTCATCATTGACTACTTTTTCAAAAAAAGATTTCTATATTTTATAATTATTAATTAGAATGATGTTGGGAAAGAGAAAATGAATGTTAATTTTCTCAAATTGACTTTAATAGTTTTTTTCTTATTAATCGTAGCCTGTTTCTAATCAATTAGAATATTAGAAGAAAAAAATTAAATATCAAGAGAACAGAACGTTCATATTTGTAACGATAACTAAAATAATCTTCAAGGAATAGAATTCATGTTTATACATTAAAAGAATCTCTATAAATTTCTATGAAAAATCTGTAATTTAATGATTTACTACAAAAAAAAGAGCTTTGAAGTGAAGACCTATTAACAAGTTCAAGATTTTTCTCTTCTATAGTATGAATTGACATATATCTGATAATGTGATTTTTTATTAATTCGTTATCGTTGTTCAGATCAGTATTGATCCGAGAATTTATTACGAGTTTAAAATAATTTTGATCTGCATTAACAACTATGAAATAAACCCTTTAAATATTTTCAAGCATCTCAATTATTTCCATCTTAGTTTTGTAATTCTCGTGTCAAAAAAAAATTAATTTTTTTAATATATAGATGTAAGTCTGATAGATAAAAATTGTAGGGCGGTATATTCTTTATAGGATACCTGTTAGATTAAAACGAACCTAAAATGATTCCTTGTTTGGCTTCGATTTCATTATATGAAGGTGAATTGATACTGATTCTTCATCAATGAAACCATGAAATGGCTTCTTATCGATTCCTTTTTTTTTGGAGTAATTTGTACATGAATACTATATTTGAACTTATTTACTTATATAAAAAAAAAGTATTGTCATAACACACATATATATATATATATAATATTATTCTTTCTAGGTAATGATCTTCATTTTATTTGACATTATCCTGTGAAATTACAAATTGAATTTAACTAGAATATTAATGTGCTAATTTTTCAGCACCATCTTGTGGTATATAACCTAAATCTTTTTTTGCATCATCTAAATCAACCCAAAGTCGATGATTATTTGACATAGCAAAATAGATTCCACTAATATTTAATGGAGCTTCTAATGCTTTAACAATAAATGAACATACATCACGATAACTAAACCATACAGTTCGAAGTGGAGTTATTCCTGGTTCATCCATGATATTAACCCATCCAAATCGAGCACAAATAATAGATTTTGAATTATTAGTATTATTCTTAATAATTTCCTGAGCCATTTGTTCACCAATAATTTTACTTTGATCATATGCCTTATTACCTGGTGTTTGAATATCTGGTAAAGGTAAATCATTTAAAACAGTTAATTTTCGAAGATCTTTTAACATTGTTTTATCATCAAATGTTTCATTAAAAATTGAAAGATACGGTTCACGAGTAAGATAACCAAAAACAGTTCTTACTGAACTTGCATATATAATACGATGAACACCCGCTAATCAATTATATTCAATAGAAAAAAAAGAAAAACTAATATTTCATAATAACTTACGTGCTTCAAAGATATTTTTTGTTCCAACAATATTAACATATGAAATTTTTTCTATATCCGGATGATTCTCAAGTATAGCTGCTAAATGAATAATAATTTCAATTTTTTGTTCTTCTATTATTTCATATAATTTCTCTCGATTAGTAATATCACATTGAAAGAATTTATCTGATGGAATAGATAAAATTGTTTTTATATTTTCATTATTAATATTTTGTGATTGATATCTTGAAGATATATTCAAATGTTGATCAAGTCCAAATACTTCATATTTTGTTGAATATGTTAATGTCAAATGATTAAATAGAATACGTCCTACTAATCCTGAAACACCAGTGATTAATATTCGTTGTGGATGAGACGAAAAATTTATTTTATTCATCAAAAATTTATAGAAGTATAATATGTCTTTAACTCTTACTTAACATTTGTAACAAAAGAAAAAGAAAAAAGAGAAAAGAACTTGAAAAAAAAAAAGAAAAGATAAAAGATTAGATAAAATGTATAAATCTTCTACTGATGAATAATCTTGAAAATTTAATATTTATTTTTTGATAATGATTTTTGACCTCGAGAGGTAATAAGTGATCGAAGAAATCCTTTTACTCCAACATATGTTTCTTGTCCAACAGGTTCAATAAATGTTTCTGGAAGCATAAAAGCAAAATGTGCATGTTCATCATTCATATCATCTGAAGGACGTAATTCAACAGTATAAACATATTTTATTTGACCAACACCTTTAGCCCAATCATCACTACCACCTGCTGATTCATCTAAATTAATTCAAAAAATAAAATTTTAGAAATTTCAAAAAAAAAAGCATTTCTTACAAAGTAAATTAGCTGCTGATCCGATTTTATATAAAGTACCACTGACACGTTTTAAAGCTTCTGAACCAATTGTTGCTTTATTATTCTATAAAAATAAAATATGTAGAGAAGAAAAAAACTATATCTTTTTTTCTTTACTAATTCAATATAATCATCAGGCATATGTAAAGCAAATCCCCATGGATAAATCCAATATTGTCCATAAGAATGAAATGTTAAATAAGCATCCCAATGTCGAGATGATTGCTTAATAAATCTTTGTAAACTTCGTGTTTCTGGTTCACTATCTTGATGTGGTCCAGCATATGTTTCAGAACAAGGATTTGTTGATGCACCATTTTCTAAAATAAAATAAATTACTTCGAAAAGAAATGAACGTTTTTTTACCCATCCAATGATATCCAAAATTTCGATTAAGATCAACTCCAATACATTTGGAATCTGGATTATGATAATAACCATTTAATGCACGATTTTTACGCCACATTCGTCTCTATATCATTAAAAAATAAAAACTTTCTTTTAATTAAATAAAACACTAACTTCTGTTTGAGCATATTCATAACCATCTGGATTAAGTAATGGAATAATATAAATATTAAATACTGATAAAAGTGATACTCGTCCATTATTAACTTCACCAATCAACTGAAATATATCAATTTCATTTTTTTTGTGCTCACATTCAATCTTCATACTTTACTTTATCAATCATATAAAGACAGGTGGAAGGCGAAATAAATTCTCTTGCATGAATTCCACAATCTATTAAAATATTTCGTCGTGCAGATGGCTTTCCAATCTTAATAAAAAATCTTTTTCTTTTCTTTTTCTTTGTAATTATTACATAACATACTCGTATTGTCCAAATTGATCGATTTTCATGTGTAGAACCAATAGAAAAGAGTGATGTAAAGTTCCTCAATGGTGGTGATCGTCTATGCTGCTCTTTGAGAAATTCAACAATCTATTTTAAAAATAAGTAGAAATATTTCTTCAAAATTCTTTTGTCTTACTTCATGATATCTCAAATAACCAGTGAGATGTGATGAAGCTATATTTACTGTCAATCGTTTTGTTCGGATTTTATGTTGTTTAGAAATATCATCGGATTTTTGGATTAATCTAAATGAAAATTTTGTTTTTATTTAATAAAAATCAAAAAAAACTAATTGACTTTTCTAAATCATTATGAAGAATTTTCACATCAATTCCATGTTGTTTAAATAATTTTTTTATTTTTGGTGCTTGTTTTCGTGGTAAACTCATTTTAACATCTCGATTTATAGTTAATACTTCTGACCATCGATCAACCTTCAATTAAAATTAAATTAATTTATTAGAAAAAGAAAATATCAAAATTAAATCTATACGCCATAATTATCTTCGAAATGACGAATTAATTGAAGATGTTCATTTGTTTTGGGTAAGACACGTACTACTTCATATCTATTTAATATAAAATAATAAATTAATTTATGAAGATCTCTACAAGATTTTAATTTACCCTTTATAAAAATGATTATTAGCATAACAATATAGAAATAAAATCCAACTATTAATTATAATCAATCTCCACACGGATTGCAGCATTTATTTACGTTAAATACTTTTCTAAATATGACAAAATATTTCAAAAGAGATAGAATAGAAGAAATAAAGATGAATGAGTAAAAGAAATGATTTCGTTTTTTTGTTAAACGTTATATATAAGATCTTATTACTTGACTTTTTGAATTCTAAAAGTGTACGTTATGATTGACGAGCGTCAGGAGTCGAACAGAAGGTTCAAATTACTCAAATATCCTTTTAGCCTTATAGTACTTATTTCGTATCTATTTGATTCCGTAAAAACAAATATTTATAAAAAAAAAAAGAAAAGAATACATAAAGTCAAAAGGTCTATTTATAGACGAATCTTTTTTTTTTCGCTCTCTAACCACAATTAAAACAAATATTTTTATAGACTTATCATGACAAACAACTATTGATAATTAACTAATCTCTATTCGTATTGATTGTATGATGATGATTAGCATAAAGTACAATATTGATTCTTATCCATTAAATCGAAGCATCTTTGTTATATAAACAAAAACAACCTTTTACACAATCTTTTTAATTTATTTTCTCTAACCTTTGATTTACAAAAACAATTTCTATATAACATTGAATAGTAACGCATTATAAATATAATATTTCATAAGTAGTTCAAGTCTATAATCTATATAATAACATCATTTGACATTCACTCATATTTCTTTTCGTAATAAATAGATAAATAAATATTAAATTTCTTTATCCTTGAATAATAAACGATATAATTCAAATCGTATTATTTATTTTTTTATTTAAAAGAAAATTTAATAAAATATATTGTTAATCTATAGACAAAAGAACTAATTTAAAATTTTGTTTTAATTCAATTGATTAATATATCCAACAAAAGCAACTGGAGTTGTATTAAATTTATGATATAAATAAAGTTCATTATATATACGACATGCAATTAAAATAGCTTTTCGATCTTTATCTTTTTCTATTTCAGTTAAATTCATATAAGGTACCATTAAATCTTTTGATGCATATTCTCCATTACGTTTCATCCATTCATTATGTATTATTGCCGAGACTTTTTCAATAAAATTTTGATTAAATAATTTTTTCTTCCGAAGACCTTGTATAACATATTTACAAGCAATTTGTGCTGTTGCTCGATTTTCTAATGCCCAATCGGGAGGTAATTCATTATAATTCATATTTAATATATCAACATAAATAAGTGAAGAATTATAACGATTTTGAGCTACTTTAAAATTTCGATGAACAAGACATGAACCAACAGTAAGAATCATTGGATAAATAAAATCAGATGAATTATAATGTGTAAGAGATTTTGTTAATTTAAAACGATTTTTAGCAAATGGATTTTTTTTAAGAAAATTTTCACGCCAATTTGAATGAAATATACTTGCTACATTTTGGACATAAAAATGAAAATTTGTTTTAAATAAACTTAATTCAACATTAGAACCACATAAAAGAATAATATAGATTAATATTGTTATCAGATTCATGATACAATCTATCCAACAACTTACTTATTATAATAGACAAAATATGTCTATGTGTACCAATAACAAATTCTTGATAACTCGACTTATTTTCTATTTCTCTATTTGCTATAAACAAGTATGTCTTACATAAATAATACATGAAGACACAAAACATATATATATATATATATTATGACAGATTTTTTCAAGCTGATATACACCAAAGTCAAGAGTCTATCTCTTTCAATATTTTGTTTTATAAGTCAATATTTTTGTTTTTTTAGTATACATATTCATGTAATAGTCAAACAAATTGAAAAATAATCTATATCAATAGAATAGATTGCTAAAATTAAGTAATTTTATTTCATAAACTATAAGTTTTTAAATATCGACAAATACACATATTTATTATAAAGTGAACTTCAGGCTATACAATCGAAATTCATTGATTACATTAACATACAATTCTTAGATGCTAGACAGACCATTAGACGAACAATCAAGAGTTCATAGATGTAGATTATTCTTAATTTTCTATTCAATATTCAACAAGATATTCATTGATATATATAGTTATAATTATTGAATAGTAAAATACACAATAGAATTGATACATCATATTAAATTAAACATATATCTCGAAAGAAAAAAAATAAATATCTGTAAAATAATTCGAATACTATTTATTGAAAAATAATAAAAATGATAACTTTATAAATCTTAATATCAGTTAACAATGCTATTCGAGGTAATATCAACTCATAAATTGATTGTTGAAATCATTGATTGGTCTTCATCCTATCGAATGAAAGCATCACATATGATAATTTAATGAAAAGGATACTAGATTTCTGTTAAGATATAATAAAAAAAAGTCTGTTTAAATGTTATTAGATCCCACAACCAGAAATAATTCGTTAGGTACTGGTATAATTGAATGGATTTCTATGAAATAAGAATCAAATAGAGTAGAAAATATATAGAATCTAATTCTATCGAAGAAGTGATTTTCGTAATAAATAACTTTAGCATTTCAATGAAATATTATTCAGATAAATGTCAACTACGACATGAAAAAATATTTTATACAAATTATCTCCGCTGAACAAGAACATGTGAAGGATTGTAATTCTTGCCTCTTACATTAAAATATTCGAATTTTATTCTAAAGAAATTGTTTTGCTCCTTTTAAACAAACGATGAAATACAATATTTTAGCAATAAACGATTTTATATAGAAGTATTTGAATCAATGAGTCATAAAATACGTCATACTATTTTTGAAGAAATTCTTATTCATTTAGCTGATAATACCTTAAATTTTGACAAACAAAAATTTTAAAATATTTTCTGTTTTCTTTCTAAATAGTAATCAGATCATACTTTATATTGTTTTTCATCAAAAATAGCCGAAAAATATTTATAAAATGAAAAAAACAACAACAATACAGATGTTTTAGTATAACACATGTATGCCTATTAAAATTTTTATTATTCTATAAACAATATCCATCTAAATATATAATATCTATTGATTACCAATTAATTATTTCTATTTATAATGACTATACATGGGTTTTTGTTTGTCAAAAAACTAACAAGGAAATTTAATCTTATTTATCTTTCGATTGATTGACTTGTTTTAAAGACTGAAATATCTTATCAATTGATGAAAAATACTTAAAACTAACACGAATATGTCATATAATATATCTGACAGATTTCATCATGTAGTATCAACGTATAATACATATACGATGTATTACTTAAAGCAAAAACCTTGTCTTATTGTATATTTATTCATAATTAACATTAACGAAGGTACTGTAATAGAATATGACAAGCAAATAAAAGTCGTTTTTACATTTTCGAAAGATATATAATGTCACATATGATGACATCCTGTCAATCCATCCACAGAAAAACTGTGGGGTATGATATGTTTTAAACTAAATATCGAACGTCAATCAAAAACTAAAAATAGCAGACATGAAACTAGAAGGAAAAGAGTATTACTCGTTCTATTTACCACATTTTTAGAGTAAATGATGTAGAACTCTTTGCTACCCACACCCACCCATCAACAGAAAGAATGTTTTACTCGAACCGAACCGAACAGAATAAATACCCTCGCTATCCATACATAATTATTTCTTTTATCATTTACCTTATCCAACTAACTTAGTTTGTACTCAACATTATCATTATTATATTATCTTAAATAAAGTTTGATAAAAGATTATTATTTCGTAAGTTTTTTTCTTTAACATATGTTGGTTAATTAAGTATGAAATAGTATAGACAACGAAATATCTTATGAAAGATTTATTTTAGATAATAGTTTTTTAAGATGTCATTTACATTAGAACAATTTCTACAAAATACAACATGGAATCCAACATTAGAAGATGCTGGTGAAGCAGGAAAAAAAATTCTTCATATGCGTCTTCAAGTTAAACCTGGAACAACTGCTGAAAATATGAATATTACACTTAATGGACATGATTTACGTATTAACTTCGAAAATAAAGGTAAATTATATACATACAGAGTTTTTGAATATAATATGAATATATATTTATTATTTTAGCTGGACCAGAATTTAAACAAGTTACAATATGGCCAACAGCTGAACTTGATAAACTTAAAACTGAACTTCGAGGTGATGGTCATCTTCATATTACAGTACCAATTAAAGTTTAAAGAACATTTCAATATATGTTTTATTTATTTAACCTTTCATTTTTAACCTTTTATAGTTTGTTTTATTTATCTGCATGAAATATCAATACAAATAAATAATCAAGTTTATTCATTATGAAATATATATATATATCATGTATATATTAATTGAAGAGTAGACTAAAATCGATTATATTTTCGTTAAATTATTAAAATAAGATTAACCTAATGAATTCTTTTAGTTTCTCTTTTAAGAAAAGTAATGATTAATATATTAGCAAAATTCGTTATAAAAATAGCATTGATTCTTTTGTAGTTGTCTGAGTACAAATATAGTTTTGTTCTATTCGTACGTTTTTTCTTGCCTCTTTCTGTTATAATATAAATATGATATATGAATGACTGAATGTATATCTATGAAACATCAATGATGTCAATAACAAAGCAGAATTACAAATCTATTTTTGTACTGATGACACCAAAAAATGTCTACTTAAGTCAATCCAGAAATGTTGTTGATTGATACTGTAACAAGAATTAAATGATTATTATTATTTTTATAAAAATCATCATTGGACTGATGTTAAAATAGGATTAATTATGTGTTCTTTTGACTGAAGAGAAGATTATATGAAATAAAATAAGTTACTTATATACTGAAAGAATATCTCTGAATGATAATTAGTCTTGTCCAATTAATCTTATCGCTTGTTTTTGTATATATATTTTAAATAAATTATTATAAATTCTTTTTATAGAATACTTGAAAATCGTGAAAAATACAAAGAATTTTTTTAAGAACATATTTTCTTTGTATATCTATAGTATTGTGGATACGTGACGACATTTAACTGTTAATCATCATTATTCTTGTATATACTATGCATACTGTTTGTTATCGATAATCTGTTTTTCTCTCTTTCTGCAATAAGAAATCCATTTTATCTTCTCCAAAAAGCAGACATTCTTTTTCTCTCACGTCTATCTTCTATCTATTATCGATAATAAGGGTCAAGAGACGAAGAAGAAGAAGCGTTATTTCATCTCTATACGTATTTTCATCAACACACAATTCTTCTATACTTATCCAATGTTCAAAGTTATAATATATTTATCAATTGTAGCTACATTATTTTTAGCTACAAATGGTTTTCTATGGCATAGTGGAGCAAAATGTCAAATAGCAGCATTCAAAGGTGGTAAAGATTTTAGTGGTGATAAAATAATGGCAAATAAATCATTTGTACCTTATTTAAAATCAATTGCTGCTGTAGCTAAAGGATGTAAAGTACGTGTTCATGTTGTTGATTCCTATAAACAATTAAAAACACCTACTGAATATGTACTTTCATCACAAATGCCATTAGCACTTGGATGTGGTATTCATTTTGATTTACAAGATCCAAAAGGTTCAACAGTATGTAATAAATTATGTATGACAACACGTTCATGGAAAACACTTCCTGAAGCTGCATGTTTTATTGATAATGTTCAAAAGAAAGGTCTTACATTTGTTGAACCGAATCTTTTACATGGTGGTTGTGCATCGAAATTAAGTACAAGTGATCTTGAAGCACTTAAAGTAGCAACACAAAAATTATGTGCACCTAAAACCAAAGGTTAAATAGATTTTATTTATTTAATATGAACTCATTAAAAATTATTTCTTAAGTTCGATCTTTTTAAACAAGCAAATTATTGATTGTAATCAATTAAAACATTTTTTTCAAATAATAAATTTGATATTGAACATATGAGAAAAAAAACGATTTCTTTTTTCATCTTAAGTTTGAATGCATTACTGATTAAGAATAATGTTATGTCACATGAGATAAGACTAGGTAAGGGTTTTATATATATATGTGCGTTATTATCTTTCTTTTTGACAAGTGTCTTTTCCTATTGTTTCGGTTGACTTCTTTCTGTCACTCATATGTTTAGGTATTCTTCATTCTATTGTCTTCGTAGTATGCTATATGATGATTAGTGGAGGTAGCAGTAGGTGGCGAGTGTCCAAGTTATATTATAACATCAAATAAACCATACACACATTAATGTATAGTGGACATAACAAATAATATCAAAATAAAAACTGAAATCATTATTTTAACGTTCCAGTTAAAACAAATGCCTATCAAATTCGCGGTAAACAAAAAAAATAAAGAAATCTGTTGTATATCTTTGTCAATAACAATATTTGTTAATTTCGTTGACGTTTTAACTTCATTGTCTACAAATCATATTAACAGCAATGATTTTTGTTTCTATTCTTCATAAAAATTGTACTTCTCACGCAATAATCGATATGTATTTACGTATATACATTAATCTTATTGTCTATCTAATTAAAAAACATCTCTTTTTTCCCCCCTCCTTTCATATTATATACAGAATAGAAAAGAACAAGTATGCATGATTAAGTCACGATACTTAAGAAAAGACAACACCTTAATATTCAGTTGATAATCGATGAATAACAATATTTTAAATAAACTATTGTCAAATAGAATAGATATTTGATAATATCATTTTTATTTAAATGGCCCAATAAATATGCATAACTGAAACTAACCTATATTTTTTAATTATATTTTCTCATACTTGTTTACCTGCAAAAATTTTCGAAAATAAATTTATTGCAATAATAATAAATTATCTTATAAAGATAACGAATTTTTCGACCAAAATATTGATTTAATAATTTTCATCATTATTCTGAACTTCTATAAACATTAAGTTATGATATATACGATTCATCTTAGTAGATTTTATATAAAATATTGACGTAATAATGACCATTGATATATTGCTTTTTTTAAAAGTTTTCATATATTTATCGAAAGAAAACTAGACAAATATCGTTAGAGAAAACTTCGATTATATTTAACATTAGAGTACAAAAAAGAAATATTGGTACATTAAAACATTTGTATGTATGCGTATTGATATGTCAATAATACATATGACCAATATATAAAGATTTTTGAAAAATTAAGTTATATATTTCACATAGTAACTGATGATCTTGAGAAGGATCGTCGGTAAGCACCAGGAGTGTTAAACGTATATACTTGATCATAATTGGCTCGTAAACGGTCATGATATTCTGTATCATTTACTATATATTTGTCTCTTGAAGATGAGATTGAAGGCGAAGCAAAAATTGCTAATGCACCTAACGTACTAGTTGCAACAGCAATAGCACCAGCAATAACAGCAATGATGGCTATAGATTCTACGACCATAATTAGTTTATATCAATTGATTGTATTTGTGTAAATATAAAGAACAAATAGGAGCAGGTTGTATTTACGATGGTTGGCGACGAGTGATAGTGAATGCGAAAAAAAAAACAATATTTAATATATTTTATTCTTTTTTTTTCTCTTGATTATTTCGTTACGCTTCTTGCACATCGTGTTTTTTTTATATCATGCGATAGATAAAAAATTATATATACAAGTAAAACCTTCATAATGCATCTTCGCGTCGCCATTTACAGATGTCATTAACCATACTTACCAAACAATGTGATTGTATGATTTTCATAGAGAGAGAGAAATAAATATATCTATCTCTTTCTATTTTATTTAATCAAAATCAAAATATTTGTGGGTGTGAGTATAGGTGTTGATTACGTTCATTCGACCACGCCACACTCTCAAAGCAACATATGTTTAGATTTTTTTTTATTAAGATTTCGTAGTTTTTAAAAATTATACGAGATGAGCATTCAACTGACTATCATAAAAACGAAAGAAGAAATTTTCTTTTATCAACTATATAATAAAAGATAGTTTGAAGATTATTAACGATTGAGAATTTCGAATAGTCAGTAGAAAGCAGTATAAACATTCGTGAATTCATAGCTGCATGTTGCCTTGATAATGATTAATAAGCAGTATTTAATCTGAAATCGTCTACTGTACGATGAAACATGATAGATAAGACCATTGGGTAAGAGAATGTTGATCATTAAAAAATATGATAGATCAAGGTGTCACATTATTTTAATATAAGATTAAAATCATGGAAATCATTGGATAAGAACCGACTTTTTCTATATTCATATGGTTTTATATATGATGTTTTGATTTGTCACTCAATGTATGATACCACTTTATCGATTAATATTTGATTGTTTTACCATAACCAAAAATTCAAAAGTGACGAGTGATTTTTCATATAGAAAATGACATATTCAACGAAGCAATTAATAAGATACTATTATTATTATTATTCTTAATTCATAACAAACTAGACCTTCACTTGAAGCAAGTTCAAATGCCAGAAAGGCGGCTGACTGCAGAAGTGTAACAAACCACATAAACGCGGGAAAATGAACCATTTAAAATTTTGTTTTATTTTATTCTCAAAAACGATTAATTAAACTCAGATAAACAAGCCATCGAATAATTACTTTTCATAGATTAGACTATGTCATGATAGATTAAAGTCACAAAAAACGATAATTAAAATGTATATGCATATAGTATCTCATATTTCAGTGGTCGCATAATACTAAGTCACGGTTAACCATATAAGGAAATCAACACGTGTTAATCAATTTTTTTTTAAATTATGTATCTCCTGCACGGAGCCGAATTTTCAAATACAGATTTCAGCTTTGCATTCGGCACGTTCTTTCGAACATGATAATCTTTTTTCCGATTAAAAATGATGCTCAGGTGTTAAGAAAGTGACTCATCTGTCGAGAACAAGAAGAAGAAAATAAAAAACAATAAATCCGCTTCTGTACTTCATGCAGTCAGCCGCCTTAATTGGCATTCAGTTAACGATCATAACTCAGTATTTAACCCTTTCGGTACTAGCGTGTCCTATAAGCCACTCTTTTTTACAATTTGACAAATTCTGAGTAAATTATGAATGCGAAACAATATCGAAGTATACCTTCCATACGCAAATCTATAAGATATTCAGCACTTGAATAGGGCGAAACAATCAGTAAGCCTGATGAGTTTTTAGAATACCGCCGCTATATTCAGAAATAACTTCTTAGCCATTCCCGTAGGAGAGAATACAAGTATGGATCGAAAATGACTTCGAAGATTTTTTAAGAAATTTTGATGAAAATATTCACAACACACAATACACATTTCAAATATAAAGTCTCAACAAAATTTTCCTTTTACAAGTTATTGAAGCAATTGGAAAGCATGAATTTTGTCATACTGATTTTTAACAGTATTTATTTTTCATAAACATAATTTATAGACTCGCTCACACAGTACTAGGCGTGCGTGATGACCGTATCTAAATTAAGTAAATAATTAACTTTTAAAGTGTAAAATCATATTCATATCATTTTGTATTCCTTTCTATCATCGAAAAATATTTTATTCTTATTGTAATTGATATTTAGTTAATATAAAATAATTCTTATTTTTTTTTCTTTTATTTATTCATCATCTCGTTTTCTTTTTCCGAGATCATCATTATCATCAATATTATTATTTTTAAATACAACAATAGAATTTGATTCAATTCGACTATCTGCTAATAGTTTTTGTAATGCTAATTGTTTATCCTGATCAATATCCATTGAATGTTGATTTTGTTGATTATTTGTTTTCTTTTTTTTACTTTTAAATAATATTTGTGGTGTTAATTGTGTTTGATTTTGTTGAATTAATTGTGAATTAATTGCTAATAATTGTTCAATAGAATAATTAATTAAATATTTTTTACATTGTCTAATACTTCCACCAACATGAAGTGTTTGTATTGAACATTCAATAGGATCATTAAGTATTAATTTTGAAATAAATGTTGCTGTTGTTTGTAACATATGTTTATCATCACGAAGACAACGAACAATAGCAGTATGTGTTGATGGATTATAATAAATAACTGAAAGATTTCGTATAAAACGAGCTACACCAATATCACCATATAATCGAGCAATCATTGTTTCAAATGTTGTATGAATATTTGATGATTTAATAATATTTAATGGTTTTGAATGAAAATGAAATTGAAAAACAAAATAACGACGTTTAACACGAACCATATTTCTATCTCTCTCTTTCTATATATAATCTAGAATAATAAAAAAATTCTAATGATTATCTTTATGTTCTAATCGTTCATATTCGGCTCTAATTTTGGTAATTCTCTCTTTTTCTTTTTCAGGATTTATATAATAAGGTCGTCGAATTGGTTTTCTTATAATACCAGTTTCACGATACTGTTTTCGTTCATCCAAATACATTTGTGTACATTCTTCACGAAAATTTTCATCATGAAACCTTTGGAGAAAAAAAAAGTCAATAAAATAAGTTGGTTCTTGTTTTATTTTCTATTACCATTTTATAAGACAATTATTCATATTTTTAACTTCTTTTCGACATTTTAAAACAGCCCATACACCATGTTGTTCACCACATTTACCAAATTCTACATTTAGGTTTTAAAATGAATTTTTTTTTGTTATTTAATTTCTCTCACCCTCAATTGGTTCTTGACATTTTTCTCGATGAGCTCGATCTCGAATAATACCTGGTATACAAACTTCTATTTCAACTTTACGTAAACTTTTATCATTTGGATCGCCTATAGATAAAATAAAAATATTTTAAATTTCTTCTTATTTTTAATATCAATATCTAACCAACACCATGAGGACCACCTCGACTTTGTCCAACTGATACAAAATTTGTTGAAAATATTTCTGTTTCTTGTTCTGTACTCATATCTGAAATAATTTATATTGTCTTATCACAAGAAGATTCTTTTTTTTTGTTTATTATTTATTTTAAACAAACAACATATACACAAAAATAATTATCACGTTAAAGTTCTTCATGTTTTGATAAATATTGACGAAGAAGAGCCAACATTTCTTTTTTTATTGAATCAGGTACAAGAGCTACAACATATCGAACATTATCAGATTAAATTCTATTTAAAAAAAATTTACCACGGCCTTTTGGCGTTATTTCTTGTACAAGTTCATCAACTGTTATATTTTCTAAACCTTTTTGTTTAACAATATCTAAGAAAATTAATATTAGAATTATTTTTTCTATATTATTCATTAATACCTTTACAATAAGATTTCATTTGATCTCTCCATCCGTATTCCATCAATCGTTGTCTTAAAAGTTGTTTCATTCTATAAATTGAAAAAATGAGATGAAGTTTATAAAGAAATTAAATTTACCGTTCTCGTTCACCACTTTCGATTAGTTTTGCATTTAATGAAGCTCGTATCTGTGCATTTCGATCAGCCATTTTGTTTTTTTTGATAAATAAAATAATCTATAAAAAAAAACGAAAGAAAGAAATAAACTAAACTCATCTCGGTATTGATAGAAAATGTGAATGATGTTCTATTTTTAAGGACAAAGAAAAGATAAATACACGATCAAAGAAAAAGAAAAAATGTCTTTTCAAATCTACGATTGGATTAATAAAATGGTAAACGTGTCCAACTTTGATAACGTTGAAAGAATGGTTTGATATCCCAATTATTTGTTGTCCAGTAATATCGTGGATCCTAACAAGAAATTTATATGTATAGATATTTAAGAAAAACAAATTGAAAATATACATATTTCATAAGACCTAATTGAGTTTTTTGTGCATTAGGTTCAGTCCACCATTCTGAAAGATGAAGAAGACGATTAACATTAAACATGCGTGTCCAAAAATGTTCATCTTGAAGTCTAAAAAAAAGTTAAAAAATAAATTCTTAATACAAAACATATTTAATAACATACTGAGCACGAAATCGTTCTAATTCAACATCAACTGTTAAACGCCAATCAGGAAATTTATTTGTATCATCAAAATTAAGTTGTTCAATATCAAAAACGACCTTGAAAAAATTTTATTTCAATAACATTTATATACATAAAATACATACGTCGTCTAATGTTTTTATTTCATTTTCATTGTATTGAAGAATGTGACAATATGTACTATAAAGATAAAAATCGATTATTGTTTTTTTAATTTTAAATAAAAGAATAATAATAAACCTCATTCTTGGTAACCATTCTTCTTTATACATTCGATCCATTGCTTGAAGTAATTCTAATGAATATACTTTACTTCCCTTTTGATAATCCTATAGAAGAAAATAAAAATAAATTTTTTTTTTAATAATTATAAAATTTACTTTTCCATTTTTTTGTATATCTTCCCAAATAGCATGTGGATCTTTATCAATGAAGATAATAAGACGAGGCATTTTTAAACTATAATCAATTGATACTTTGTATTCCAATAAGAAGTCATAACCTTTTTGTTAAAGAAAATCATTTTATTATTTCAATATACATATATCTTCTTTTATTAAATATCTCTTGGCCAATAAACATTGTCACTTTTATGATCACATGATGAAAACAGAAGAGAAAAAACATCTGACTATAAATAATCGATTTGTTTCTTTATGAAGAAACATTTTCACATGTTTATTCTCTTACTAAACATCTTGAGAAAGAATTTTTTATTTTATTTAATAACTGTTGTCATAGTAAATTCTTCTATTTTATTGAAATAAAAAAAAGAAATTGTTATAGGAAAGAAAAAAATAACAGATTCTTTTTATTTAAATAAATTCATAGAATTAATGATTAAAAAGAATATCAAAATTTTTCTTCTCACTATAAATAGTCATTGACTTATGAGGAATTGTACATTCTATTTCGATTATTAATATAGGAATATATATGCATGAAACATGTTATTGTAAAGAAATGACCCAGAAAAACATTTTGAATATTTTCTATTCTAGTTACTTATGAAAGATATTTCTTCATACTTTGAAAGAAGAATTAAAATATAAGAAGTAAACGTCGACTCTAATTAAAGATACTAGAGACATGAATCAAATTCCTATGAATATGTTACATTATAATAAATAAATTACTCTCATCTCAAACTCCAGACTATTTCCTTGTCTTTGACACATTGGTCGTTTTACATAGCATTGTTGAATACTACAAATAAAAGTCAAAACTTGAAGTTTTCTAGTTCGTTCTCTTCTATTATCACTTTTTCTCAATCAATTTTAGTATGCATTTTATTCATATTTGTCTATTGAATGGATAAACTTACTATCTTGACTAACATAACCAAAATCTCGAAGAATGTTAAGAATAGCATAATAACTCCAATATGATCGATCCATAACAATTCCTTGTCCTATGAATAATAATAAAATAATTCTTTCTTTTATTAATTATTGAATAAAAAATGAATATACCAGTTGAGAACATATGTGATAAACCCATTCTTAATTGATAAGACATTGTTTGTAAAAGTGGTCTTAATAAGCGTACAGATGCATGAGCATTTGGATTTAAATGCCATTCTGCTGGTGATGGCATATGATCTCTTGGTAAACAATAATCATTATGAAATTCCCGTGTATTAACTGTACCAGTTTCATCAACAAAATGCATACGATCAAGATCCGGTTTTGGTACAGACAAGAACCCAATATGATCAGCTAAACGTTTAACAAAATCGGATCGTGGAACACCAAAATTCGATTCAACATGAAAAAATAATGTATTATCATGTATATTTGCTAATGTATAATGACCACCTAAATAATAATGACGAAAATAATCTAAATAAAATCATAAATAATTATTTTGTTTTGTTTTTTTTATCTTTTAAATAAATTACTATAATTTTTATTGACATAATCAAATGGATGTGCTGCTTTTTCTGTATCCTTATATTGCATAGAAAATGTTCGATGATTTTGAGGAATAGAACATGTTGATACAATAACCAAACCCTGTTGTTTATTAGCAAGAAAAATTCGACGAAGCGAAGCAGCAACACCGCTGCTCATCTTTTATTTTATTTTATATATATTCTAAAATATAAAAATTGACAAAAAACATAGAAAATCAATTGAAAAACAACAATTGTTCTTGTTTAAATCTATATATATTATTATTGTTTATTTCGTTCGATATGTTGTTAATAATCATTGGTTATTTATTTGACCATTGAGAATATTTTTCCTCTTCCATAGTCAACTATCGCAAGTCTCTTTTTTTCTGCATACGTATATTTTTATCGATTGTTGGTTGACTCATGTTGTAATATTCCATATTGATTAAATTTCTTCATATCCTACTTCACTGAAACTCCTTAATTCTCGAATATTCTTTTTCGTCATCATTACCAATAAATTGCATGAGATCTTCTTAGAATGTCTAAAGTTTCAGATAAATAAACACATCTTGTTTTTATTTCTTACTCTTAGAAGTAAAATTTATATTTCGAACATGGCTACTGCTGAAACGGATTATTATTGTCATAAATGCCAAGTACACATAGGACCTGTGACGGTAAATTTAATTTTGTTTTTAAAAAAAAATCTTTTTCTAATGAATTTTTTATTTAGAATTTTGAATGTCCACATTGTAAAGAAAGTTTTATAGAAGAAGTTCCTCCTGAACATCCATTATCGTAAGTTTAATATTGAAATAAATAAGAATAAAATTTTTGAAAAATTTATTAATTTTAGTCAATCTCAAACACGTCAGAATAGAAGAACACAATATCACACTTCACTACCAATGAGTAATACAACAATATTTATTGGTGGTGGTGGAAATAATCCAACACACAATACAGCTCATCTAAATGATAACACAGATATAGGAACATTTTTTCAAACAGTTCTTGCACAACTTGCCGGTGGATTAGTTGGTGGTGGTGCATCACAATCTCCATTGTAATTAAATTATGAAAATTTTCAAATAGAATAAACCGATTTCTTTTGTATTTAGTTTCATGCACAATGGTGGTGGAGCAGGACTTCTTGATACGATAAATCTCGATGCATTTCTTACTCAAGTAAAATAATTTTTATCATTTCTTTTTAAAGTATTATATTTCTTTATTTAGTTTCTAAATCAAATGGGAGAAAATGGTGGTCCAGCACCAGCATCTGAAAATCGTATAAATACTATTCCAACAGTGAAAGTTACAGCTGAACAAGCACGTATGTTAAACATATAATATTATTCTATTAATTAAATATATTTCGTAAATAATACTATTAGGTGATAGTTTGCAGTGTGCTATTTGTATGGATGACTTTAAAGAGAATGATGAAGCTAAACGTCTTCCTTGTTCACATCATTTTCACGAAGATTGTATATCACGATGGCTTCGAATGGTAAAATATTCATTTATTTGTTCTAATTTCTAATTTAATATAATGAATTTTTTAGCATGGAACATGTCCAACATGTCGTGTAACATTAGATGGTGATAATACAAGTAATCGTGAATATTATAATCTTTTCTCAAATCAACAACAACAACAATCACCTTCGTGGAATAATAATAATAATAATAATCGTCGAAATGATGGAGATAATAATGGATCTAGTTCGGGTGCTGGATCAACTTTACTTGATTTTGATTAAATTAAAATATTTTTTTTGTGATTTATTATGTATAAAACAAATGTCGCCTTTTTTTCTTCTTCTTCTGATGATCTTTACTTTCGTTTGCGTTTCTTTTTTTCTGCCTTTGTCTTGATTTTTTTTTCTCTGTTGGAAATAAATGAACACATTGTACACAGGTAAAACAAACATTAATAAACTTAATTAGTAAATTATTCAATCTTTAAAAATAATCAAAAAGAATTGCAATCGATAGATTCAATATCTGACTGATATGAATGAGTTATTTGAAGAATCTATGTTAATCTTTAAAGATTTCAAGTATTGATAAAAAGTTATTCATTAACATGACCATATGGAGTACTTAATAAAAAAGACCATTGATTTTTAACAAAATGAAAACATTTATTCAATATAACATTATATTCTTACATATGAATTGATTATTTTATCCTCAGGATAATTCGATTTCTTTAGTTTACTAAAACGTATTCGAAAATTTTTATAATATTTCAAAAGAATTTCTTTGTTTTTGGATTATTTATATAAATTCACAGAATATATGATAACGAGTGGGTCGTAAGTATTTTAGATGAATGCAACAAAATGCTTAAGAAACTAACATTTTTAGTTGTGCCAAAAAATGGGTTGGGTTGACCAATAAATCGTCATTTGCTTCTCCTGTAAGTCCTAATATGAAGGTGCTAATAATAATTAGATATGATAGATGAACCAGTATTTTCACATTGAATGTTGAATCTGAATAGTATACGAAACATATTTTGGTTCAAACTAATATTGTAAGCCTCTTGAATATTCTTTCACTACTCTCAAGTAAAAATAGATACAAAATTTATGTTTAACAAGAGCGCAAAACACCGATTCTTCTCCATTCTATTACATTCATCTAGAATACTTTCGGCTCACCCGTTATACATAGTTTTATTATAAATACATTGTTTATAGTATATGAATTTTTAGTTTGTAAATAATAAAATCTTATATTTCCTTATAAAAATATTTCTTTTTCGTTTTTGAGAATATTAGTAATAAAATGATGTATTCTTGTCCTAACATAGGAGCAATAATCTCCTTGATGTTTTATTGTTAATGTTTTTTTTCTTTAATTAACAGATAATGGACAACAAAAACAAACAACAAGCATTAGAAACTGTTGCTTATCATAATAGTTTTCTTCTTTTTTTTTTGTATTTTCTACTGTTTAGACGAGCACTTCAGGAAATTCAAAGTGAACATCTTTGCCGGTAAGTTTCTTGTAAATTGATTGAAAAGCTGGTACCTAAAATTAAATAATAATAATTTATTTTTTGTAAATATATTTTTGTAAAAAATACTAACCTTATTTTCAACAAGTGTTTGTTGATTTTTATCAAGATGAACTTTGAATAAACGAGATCCATCTAATTTTATGCGAATACGTTTGCCTGTTATTTCAGCTGGATAAACAAGATCATGTAAAATAGCATCATGAACTGCAGTTAATGTTCGGCTAATAAAACAAAATATTAGTTTAGTTTTTTCATTTTATACGAAAAATATCTATTTTTACTTTCGTGGTCGTTTTTGTTTCGATTGTGTTTTCGATTTGCGTGTTGGTTTTGGCAAAATACGACGCTACAAAATAATAGAAAAAGAAATAAATATTTTCTAAATAAAATTGAAAGAACTACGAACTTGTCCAAGAAGAACAACAGTTTGGTTGTATTTCTTTTCAAGTTCAGATACAAGTAATGAATGAACTCGTTGGAAACCTTTTACTTTTGGTACTGGAATATAGATGACAAGAGCTTGTCGTCCATCGCCCAATTCAACTCTCTACAAAAATCAAAAAATATTTATTATAAAATCAAACAAATTTTTTTTGTCAAACCTTGGCTCCAGTGATATAGAGTTCTCGTAATTGACCTTTAAATTGTGCATTACCTTCGAGTTCAGTAAATTGCTAAATAAATAAAACAAAAAAATTTATCGAATATCCAATAGAAAAGTTTATTTTTACTTGTGAAACATCGAGTTCTAATGCAGTTGGTGGTTCACTACCACTTTTCATGATCTTAGTACCGGTACTCATTGTTGACAATTAAAATTGTAGTCAAACAATCTGAAAATAAAAATATCTCGTTAGTATCCTCTCTATCAACTAAATATAAGAATGAATTGAAAAAAAAACACAACAAATGGATCCTCTACATTATTCCATATTTTACCATATTATATTAAATAAACATTGATTTTATTTTCATATATTTTTATTATTTGAATAATTAAATAAAAATATTTTCAATTTGAAATCACCGAGAAAAAGAAATTTTTTTAAATATTAAAATCTATCTGAATGGATTAATTGAATTGACCAATAAAAAATATTCTATTATACTTTAACAGCTGATGAATTTGAAGAAATTTTTAATATCTTTTTATACACAAAAAGAATCTTTTATCGATGGATATGAACGGTGGAAAACCACTCTCACCATGGAAAGTTCCATCACGTATATCATTAAAACGTATTCGTCATAAAATCAATTCAGATTTAACATTACAAACACTTTCATCTGCAACAAATGAGAAAAATTCTCAAAAATTAAATGGAAAACGACAACGTCCCATGATTAATAAATTTGCTTTAGCACGTTCAATATCAACACCAACATCAGATGAAAATGTTACACCAACTATAACAACAACGACATCAGAAAAAAATCTTCATAGTAATAATAATGATGAATATCTTCTTGCTAAACTTCATCAAATTATGCCACCACCATCATTTGTATCAACTGTTTCAACTGATAATCATTTTCATTCGACAATGAAAAGTTTTTCATTTGATGATACATTTAATAATTCTCCAGAATCAAGTAAAATTATTAAAATTTCGTTTTTTTTGGAAATTTTGAATTGATTTTGATTTAGATAAAATATCTGATGAATCTATTTCTTTATTTCCAATTGATTGGTCATTAAAATCATCATGTCGATTTCATTCTTTAAATTCATCAGCATTTTTAAATAATTTTATGAAACTTCGTTCAACGGATGAATCACTTGCATTAGAATATATTTGTTCAAATATAAATCAAGATAATGATAAAGCATTATTTCGTTCATTAACATCATATTGGACTTATCCACATATAGCATGGCTTAAATTATTTCCACGTTCACAACAACAGCAACAACAACAAGTGAATATGAATTTAGCATCATTAGATGAACAATCACAAATAGCTATACAAGATGAATGGAAAGTGGCATTTCAATCACTTTTTCAAGCATTTAGAACAAAATATTCAACATTTTTTTATATGTGTACACATACATTTAATATTTTATTTCGAGAAGATTCTTCATCGCAAATTGTTGCAATTATTTCTCCAACAACAAGTGGATTAAGATCAGCACTTGAACGAGAAGGAATTGAATTTACAATGGCTGAGTAAGTTCAACAGAAATATTCCATTTGATAGTTTTTTGTGACATATACACGAAAGACGGTATCGATAATATTCGTTATTCAAGTCGTTGGACACAGAATATTGATACCTCGACGAGCGTGGTATGTGTATTTACATACTTGAATAAATATTCTTCTGTATAATTACCCTTGAAGTACTATTATATATGTTAGATAAGACATTTTTTAAGTTATTAGAATATTTGTGAAACAATATAGGTCTTTTTTTAGTGGTAGTGATTCATTAAATAATTCAGCAAATAAACCAAATGATGATGGTGAAGAAGATGAGAATGGTGATGAGAATGATGCAACATGTGTTCAATGGTTAGAAGATATTGGTTTATCTGCATCATCTTCGACAAATACAAATAATGAACGACGAGGTGTATCGTCAAAGAAAAAACCTTCAAATGATAAAACACGTTCAACAACAATTCTTATTCGAGATTTATCTTCTGTAAATAGTTTATTTAATTTTCTTCTAAATAAATCTCAACGAACATGTATGGCATTAACTGGACCATTAGCTGGAATACCACCAACATTAATATCACCACGTCCATTTCTTAATTCAACATTAAAATATTTAAATGTTCATTTTCAATCAAATTCAATGGTTACAATTGATGGTGGACCTTTATTACCTGATCGTTTAAAAGGTTTATGGAATCTTCTTACAGATAAATCTCAAGAAATACAAATGGTATGTACAAATGTTGAACGAACATCATCATTAAATTTAGATGGTGAACATGGTCGAACAATCAAACAAATTTCTATAAATGAAAATCGAGATTTACGTGTACAATTTACAACAATTTGATCATTTTTTGTCTTATATTTGATATCTAGTCAACTTAAATAGATTATTTTATTTCGATGTCAGATAGTTTCATATAACAATTTATTATTGATTATTTCTTTAATCGACTTTGTGTCTTTTTTTTGTTCAAAAAATAAATTTAAAGACGATGTTGTCTTTTTTATATTTTGGATTATTTTTTTTTGAAGAAAAATGTCAGTCAAGTAACGATAGTCAAATAAAATAAGTTTTCTTTATAATAACAAACATTCATCTGTCAATGTCAATTGTTAGAAATCCACTTGAGATCGAGGATAGAGAGAAGAGAAAAAATATTTCCATAGAAAAAAAACATTCGAAAAATCATGCTTTATTGATTGTATGAATAAGAAATTAGATTCAACAAAGAGAAAATCAATTTACCAACTTTGAAGAGCGAGAATAGAAAAATGATTCATATGTGAAGTATTTAGAAATTTTTATTCTTAAATAAACAGACAGATCTAATACATTCTAGAAACCAATTTATTAATTATTTTCTAGCTATAGTTAGTTGAAATATTTTTATTTGTGAATTAGTTAATGTCATAACTTTTTTAAATAAAATCTACGACGAATGGATATTTCCTTATAGCTAATAATCATTAGATAAATTTTTGAAATATTTTTAAAGTAAATGAAATTTTTATCAAAAACAATACGTATAAAATGGATTATAAATTCTATAAGAAAAAAAATCGTAAATGCGATAAGGGTAGTGATGGTTTGTTATTTTGATCCTGTAAGAAAATAAAATGATTTTTGTTTTATATTTGTTGTTCTTTTGACCTATAAAGAAAGCCATATATTTTGCAAATCAATTGACATAATCCGAATAAATCAGAGAAAAAAAATATTTGTCGATTGATGGATTAATGTTTTCTTTTTCTTATTTTTCTAAATCCTGTAGATGCCATTGTAGTACAGTATTAAAAACATAACCTCTATTTAATCCAGTAAACAAGATGGCGTCATGTATATTTTATTAGTATTTCTTGTCTTCTCTTCTTATGCTTAATGCCTTTCCCTATGGCGCTTTCGTTCGCGCGCCCCATGATCATTATCGTTCTTCTATTTTTTTTTTCTTTTTTTTCTTCTTTTCTTTTAGTTATATAGTTTTCTTTGCCGATGTTGATGTCAAAACGGAGAGAAGAAGCAAAAAAACTCGACTTTTTTTCTCCTTCTGTTTTTTTTCTTATATAGCTACATATATTCACAAAGAGCAAATAAAAAAGAGAGGGAAAAGAGCGTCTATAAAAATGAGTGTCTGCTAACCATACGACGACGGCCATGACAGTCAGCAGTAGATCGACAACAAACAACAACAACCATTCGAACTAAAATTTTATTCATGTTCTCTTTTGTTTTTATTTATTTTAGTATCTATTGTAAAATAAACAGACCACGAAAAATTAAGTCGTGTAACATCGTCATGTTGGTCTGATTTCCCTCCTTATTTTAATCAATCGTCGAGCAACTGCTAAACAAAAGCAGACTCTTTTAATTAATCTTCTCTGTTTCTTTATAATTTTTACTCTTATTACCATCAATTATGTCGATGTCAATATGGCACGTTCACAAAAATATCATGCAGATAAAATTTATCTAAGTTAAAAGTGAATGTCCAATAAACCAAAGTCGACTAATAATAAAAATAAATATTCGTCAACTGGGTGGCAAGGGCAGTAGTGACCAAAAACAACAAGAGCAGGTTTGTTTATTATTGCGCTTTTATTTTATCATAAAAGAGTCTGCATTACATCATCTATATATATATATATATTTTCGTTTTTCTTCTTCTCTACAGGTATTAGTAATCAGTGGTTGTAAACAAATTCCTCTGTATAAATTTTTTCAACATAACAATGGTATTTGTCGTTGTGGGTCTTCGAACAGCTGGACAAACAATAAATACTTTAACATCATCCCTCGAACGATTATGCGACAAAGAGCAACGAACATGGAAAGATCGAATCTTCAATCAGATGAGATTAGTAAGTTTACCTTTTGCTTTTCCTGTCATAAAAAACATATGATAATGAAGGAAGAAAAAAATATTTTTTGTTTTTATGTTATTTTGCATCTTATAACGAATACTTTGGCCTGCTGTTTTACATATGTAGCATAACACTATCTTAATGACGACAATCATGATAGTTAAAAGGCCAACATAACATTTTTTCTTTCTTTTTTATCAAGAAGAAGAGACAAAAATAGATAAGAATAATCAATGTTCTATTTACAACTCTTCTAGAGACATGAGAAAGAATAAGAATAGACAATGTTGTTTACAAAAGGCGGATAAATATTCTTTCTTTCTTCCTTTCAATATAATCACTGTCCATCAATTTATTTCTCCTGAGGGTTATAGACAAACTAAGTCGATAGTTATCGATATCTTTTTCTTTCTTTCTTCATTCTATTGAATCATGTATAAACATTGATAAAAACAAATTTGCTTCAAGGTTTATATTATGGATAATTTTGTTTGTAACTCAATATACTTTTGATTCATGTTTTTTCCTTTTCGTTAAAATAACTAATTAATTTTGAATTTTAATGTAAAATATTTTTATTCTAAGGACGAAGTAAATAGTTCTCAACGTAATCATGCATCATCATGGCTTCGCAAAGTGGCCGTATCGCTCCATTTTGGTATCGATACTTATGCACTTAGTGTTGATTTACTTGATCGATTTTTGGCTACACTTAAAGTATGTTTTCAAAAGGAATATTTGGTTTTTTGTTAATATAAAAAAAACTCAAAAATTGTATTTTCCTAGGTTCGTCCTAAATTTCTCGAATGTTTAGCAGTCGGTTGTTTATATATAGCAGCAAAATGTAAAGAAGAAGATGATACAATTCCTATAACACCTGAATTTGTTATCGATTGTAATGCAAGTTGTTCAGCAAATGAACTTCTTCGTATGGAAAGATTAATATTAGAAAAATTTAATTGGTTTGCTGATTTTGTTACATCAGTAGATTTCTTACAAATTGTAAGTAGACGAAAACAAAAATGTTTGTTTTTGTTTTTGTTTTTCTTTTCATAAAAATATTTACTCTTTTTCTTTCCTAGTACTTTGCACTTTTATTGCTTAAATCCGGTAGTCAACATGAAGGAGATGAAAACGAAAAGGCTTTAGTTGAAAAATATGCTGATTTAGAATTAAAATTAGCTTCATGCTTACAACATCATCGTTTAGCATCATTTAAACCAAGAATTCTTGCATTAGCTCTTATTAGTTTAGAATTAGAAAAACAACAAGCACAAGAACCTGAAGTTAATATTGATTGGCTTGCTTCGATTAGTTATTTACAACAATTAGCTAAAGTAAATATAAATAGAAAATAAAAGAGAATTTTTCTTTTAAAAAAGAAAAAAAATATCTTATTAAGGTTGAAAGTGATGCGTTATTATCATGTCGGGATTTGATTGTTCGTCTATCACCATCATACAAGGTTGTTCGATTGGAATTAGCTGATCTTGCTTTTATTTCCCGTGCTTATAATCATTCAAGTTCATTAAAACCATTGATTAGTTTACCTGGGCGACCAACCTATGCCGATGTTGTTTGTGGTCGCGTTGCCTCTGCTGCCCAATAAGTGTGTGTCCGTGTGTGTGTGTGCGTGTGTGTCCTTTTTATTTTCTTTTAAAACCGTTTCATGTGAGCATTGAGAACAAACTGGAAAATATGAAGATGGTTAAGTTAACAAAAAAAAAATAACCAAAAATCAACGTTTTAACTTCTTTTTCTTTTCTCTTTTACCTTTTCTTTATTATTTTCTTTTTTGCTTAATCCATAATTGACGTCGCATGTCTGATATTACCATGTATGTACACATATAAATCTATTCTCCATCTAATTTATTTCTAACTCATTTTTGATACAGTTGCTGAGAGAAAACAAAACATCTTGTAAATTTAAAAAAAAAGAATAAGAGAATGCATTCCATCTTGTATCGATCAGCAAGTAAGTGTGACGCAATCACAGTAGAACTAAACGAAACTACATAGGAGAATGGATTTAATTCATTTATCTCTATTTTATCGTGTCTACTGTCTTATACATATATATTATTAACACATAAAAATATACCTTTATTTTTTTGTTTTTTTCACGCCATGTATAGAAATCATTTCGTTGTATTTATTATCCTCTATATTTCTTATGCTTTTAGTATGTAAATAGATAAGATCTCATTATAACACAGAAACATTTATCTATTGTTCACTTTTCTTAACTTTTATTTTATTGTAATATTTATCTTAGAAATTTCCTGTCCTATACGTCCTCTCCTTTTTTTTATCCTTTTTCTCTCTATCTCTCTCTTTCTCCATTTATTTGTCTCGAATTGCTATTAAAACCTCTTGTGTACAAAGACATACAAAAGAAAAACGAAACAAAAATAAATAAATATATATATATGTAGAAATACGAAAACAATGCTCTTTATTATTATGATATATATATATAAAAAAATCACAGGTATTCAAATGCTAATGAAACGGTGAGATAATGTATCATTATTGACTTTGATGGGTTTATGAAGAGAAACAAGGTTAATTTTAGTCTACAAGGCATATAAAAAAAAGACAAATGTACGTGAGAAAAAAAACGAGATAAAAGGTGAATGTAAGCAAAAAAAGAAAAAAAGAAAATACCATTACATTGACAAGCAAGGATGAAATTGAAACCATTTATCAATAAAACAACATATGTCACGCCTATTGTATGCACTTTTTACTTAATGGGTTCTAATTTTATACCTTGTTCATGATAATCTTTATATAAGCACGAGACTATTGTGCTTGTTAATTCAGTTACCTCGAAGAAAAGAATGATTACATGTCAAGTGACAATCAAGAATTTTATTATTATACGGAATAAAACTGATTATATCGAATGAGTTAATTTAAAGAAATAGTCTATCAAGTATTTTCAAGGTAAAACTATTAACTTCAGTAAAACACTCATTATGTACTCGATTGTCATTTTTTTTATTGCAAATATTTGAACTGTTCCTTGTAAAATGTGAAATATGTAATATATTATTTACGAATTGGTTTTATTCTCTATGTAATAACTTGTTATCTGATTTAAATTCATCATTATCAATTCATTAATCGAAAATATTATATTTCTCATCTTCTTATCGTGTCGTTGATTAGATATTCAGGGTTTTTTCTATTTGCAAGAAGAAATTATCTCAAATTATTGTAAATCCTGTTGATTTATTTAATATAGATAAGCTTTACACGAGTATATTATCCAAACCGCAAAGAAAAATAATACTTGAAGCTGATTGGTTGATTATATTTCAGATGTTTATCAAAAGGTAAATAAATATCAAAATGATGGTTAGTTTTATTCGAAAAAAAACCTTCGATATAATTAAAATCATCAACAAGCCGACTGAGTATTTATTTTTATCTCAAAAAAATATTTTGAAAAATATTTTTATCAACATAAGAATGACATGACATTTATAAAAATTATTCTGACAGTAATATGATAGAATATTCCCTAATGACAATATTCTCTATAACACAGGTCAAAAAAACATACAGATATAAGCGATATATTCTTGAAAAGTGTATACATTAACTGAAAGAATTGTTTCGCTTTCATATCGGCCTTATGGATCACAACAAACCAATTGTATATATATACCAACTATATTTTGTTTCGTCAATGAATAGCCAATATCAGCAATAGTATATAGTCTTTTAATAGAAATATGTTTTAAATCATCACCAGATGATTCAAGTGCTGTTGTTGAATCATATACACCATTTATTGCATCACCACCAAATAATACCTATTGCTTTTTTCTACTGTTCATCGATCTGATCATGTTATTATTTATTTTATCAAATATATCAATATTATATGATTAATACTTATTTACCAATACTTCATTTTATATATTTAGATTGTTATGAATTATTCAATATTTAATTAAATTAAAATCTATTTCTACAATACTAGATAAATAGTTATCAAAATAAGAATCGAAAGTCTATTGATAATAACTGCATAAATAACAACAAAGACTAAAGATATATTTATAAGAGCTCTGATTAGTATGCATCCAATCATGAGGAAAATATCCGACGGCCATTGTGTGCTAAGAATTAATGAAAATACTACGATCAATATGTCTATGTTGACGTTTTGTAACGATAAACTTTTTCAATTTTCTGTTTTCTACAGAGATTTTATCGATATTTATCTGATACATAAGTCAATGTTTCCTCGTGTTTTGTTATCAGATATATCAAGGGAAGAAATCGAGACTTTGGAAGTGAGTGATCCACTTATCAGATACAACCTCTAGATCCTTGTGTTACTTTCCTAGTATTTTTCAGCGGTATTCGATCAGAATCATCGTCCTACGTAGTACATCAGAATAGTGTAGCCTTGATTTTTCTGTCTTGAAATACATTGATTTCATTAGATCTCTTTAAAATATTGTAGTCTTTCCAGTACATCTATCAAGTACAGTAAAAATTACAAGAACACTTATTGATTTATAAAAAGCGACGAATATGCATAATTCAACATATTAATAATAAACTTTTAAACTGTTCATTTTAAGTTCAATGAAATCCTTAAATCATCTAAATGTATGTTCATAACAATTCCAGCATGTTACCAGAAATTGATTCATCAGTACAGTTGCATCATTTATTCATTATATGTAACCATTTGTTAAGAATGAAGACAATGAATGACAACAGATTGATTCTATCAACAACAAAAATAATAAATATAGACGGAATATTATGTAAACATGGATAATGTTTTCTCAGAATAGAAATCATACATGAAGCAGTTCCTAATAGAGATATGAACTAATAAACAATTTTATTTACGCATAGGATAAAAAATGATATTAATTCATATTTGTTAAATTTTATAATATTATTCAAATTTATAATAGATGATTACTGAAATGCATTTTATTTTCTTCATTGTTTTTCATTGATCATAAAGCATGAAAGTTTTTCGTATTAAATTAATATCAATTATTTACTATCGAATAATGATAGTACATCATAAATAAGTTATTGAAAATTAATTTTGAAATGAAGTGACATCTTTCTTCTATGGTTAGTAACTTCCAATATACTATCTTCTAGTTTTTACTCAAACTATAATATGAAAATGAATGAAAATATAACTAATTCAAGAAAATGCTTGGGACTTTTTTTCCTAAGCGATCTGTCTCATCCAGTCAACTATTTACATTCATAACGAACAGTATTCGTCATTCTAGTACAAGTTCAACTAGTAATAAAAAACCGGATGAAGATATCGAACATCGTCATCGATTAGCAACAACAAAGAAAATGCGTCTATTAGGTTTACAAAGTAATCAATCTCATAAAGCACTTTCAATCTATGATAATTATGTTTATCAACAAAAGAAAACACCTGATTTACGAATGTTTGCAGTTGCTATTAATTGTGCAACGATTGCTCAAAATTTATCCAAAGGTCGTGAAATTCATCAATATATCCAAGAAAATTGTCCACATCTAAAAGATGATCTCATGTTAAAACAACAACTTCGTTATTTTTATATTAAATGTAATGATCAAATATCTGCTGATAAACTCTTTCAACAACAAAATACAGATCTAAATAAACATGAAAAAACAAATAACTAATATTTTTTTTATTTTCATAGTTAAAATAAACTAATATTGAAATGTTTATTATCAATATACTTTATTCTTTTTTTTTATAAAACTAACTATTAAGGTACACATTGACATATCAAGAATATTTTCTTTCTTTTGCTGTTTGATGATTTATTCAGAGGCATATTATTTACAATGCAATACTCTCGAAGCTAATCATACATACGCAATTTATGAAAAGTAGGGCATCAAATATCTTTTTTTTTATAGGTGTCATTAAACGAAGAATAAGATATATATTTATGATATTTTCATTATAGTAATTATTTTCAGTAGATTGTATCAATAAACAATGATAGACGTAGTTCTTCTTGCTGTTGGCTTTGGTGTAGTAACTGTTATGGTCAGTGCCATATGTCTAATAGGATATATATGTATTCCTTCAACTCCATTATCAACAGATACATCTTCTATAAATAAAGAAGAAGAATATTATCAATATTTGAAACGTCATAATCAACAGCTATATAGGTACAAAAGCTTCTATTATTCTAATTATTGAATTTTATATCAAGCTCACCGATCGAAATAATGTACATTCATCAACATATTTATTATATAATTTTTTTTCATATATTTGTTCTTTTATTTTAATTATTTTACATTACATTCAGAAGTATATTAAGTGATATTCTTTTCTTGTAATATCATACAGTTAAATATGTTCAAGAAAGTGATTCATACGTTTTTATTTTGAACTGAATGGCTTGCATGATGAACTGTGTTTCATAAGTATAGGTAAATGCATAAATCATCTAATACTAATCAATCTACTGAACTGTCACTACAATAAATCATTCTGATTAAATTTTCGTTACAAAAAAAACGAAAACTATTTCGTATCATTGACGATCAGTTGATTACGTGCATATTCTATTTATTATGCTTTTAATATTATTGAGATTATCATAAAAATGATTTGCATACAGTTGTTTGTCAATTTACTTTTCGATTCTACAGGATATTTCAAACATATGAACAATTAACGAACAAAATTTAAGCTTTATACATAATATCAGTGAAATAATATGTTTATAGATAAATGATTGAATCGCATGTTCTATCTAAGTATAATATATGAATAAATAAGATATTTTTGTTTTTCTTTCATGTCATTGTAGAATCATGTATAATTGTTCTCTTTTTTCACTCTGTACAAAATATTATCAAAAAAAAAAAGAAAGGAAAAGCACAATACACCTCGATGAGTTAAATTGAAGAAAAAGATGTTTAAAATACACACACACATACACTTGTTTCAGAGAAATCTAATACACATAAAGAAGAAGAAGAAGAAGAAGAAGAAAGAAGGATTTATGACTAGTCAATATATATATATATATGTATATATGTATAGAAGAGAAGAATAAAACACTAAAGGGACGGACAAAATAGCACCAAGTTCAATAGATAAATAACCATATAAATACATTAGCTTGATGACATAGTTGGTTTCCATGGTTTAACACGAACTCGATAGAATTTTGTACTTAATGGTACATTAAAACGATTATTTGGTTTTTTAGCTTGACAATATTCTTTATCAGTAACTTGACCAAGTAATGGTGTTGTTGATAGATTTAATCCATTTATTCCAAACATTGTTGAATTCATCATAGATGTATTTATAAGTGTTGGAATATTTGTTGAACTATTTCCATTATCACCAGAAGTTGAATCCATACCACTTGATGATGCAGCTGTTGTTGTTGTTGTTGTTGTCGTATTGATTTGTTGTTGTTGAATTAAATTTTGTCTTTGTTGAATATTAAATGATTCATAACAATCAGAATGTATAAAATGAAGTGTTGGTAAATGAGTATAAATCATATAATGTTGATATGTTTGATCAAAATAAATAATAACATGATCAGATCGATTAACAGTAAAAAAAGCAATAGGTGTTGCTTGTGGTGATGAATTTGTTGATAGACGTGATATATTTGATATTGATTGTGATGAATTACTAATTGAAGAAATAGGAAGAGATGCTTGGGGTGATAATGGATGCATTAAATTATTTGGTGGTGATGCAGCAAATGGTGTATATAATTCAACAGCAGCACTTGAATCACCTGGTGATGATTTAAAACATGTTTCCATTAAAAGACTATTTACTGTTGCTGATATTGGTTGTTCACTAAAAGAAAAATATATATATCAAATGTTAAATAAATAAAAATAATAATAATTACGTTTTAGGTGATGATGCCGCATTTCCAGCAGCTAACATACTCTGAACAATGAAGGTACTTGGCATTGAAATAGGTTCACTACGTTTAAGAAATGCTTGTCTAGTTGTTGTTGTTGTCGTTGTTGTTGGTGTTGTTGGTGTTGTTGATATTGTTTCATCGGGTGTATTATCTTCATCATCTTTATTTAATTGTTGTTCATCATCAGTTGTTGATGATGTAATCATTGAACTAGTAACAGATGGAAGTAAAGGTGGTGGTGTTGATGATAATGTATAAAAATTTTGTAATTTTTTAATACATTCTTTTAATTTAAGAATTTTAATACGTTTATCAGCTAATTGTTGTTCTAATTGTACAATTTGTTTCTTTGGTCCACTTGTTGCATTTTGTACCGCACGTTGTATAGCTAAATTAAATTGTTTTTGTTGATCTTTTGTTGTTAAACGACGCATACTTGTTTCATCATTATGATCATCATCAGATGTTTGAGTAAATTGTTCATTAAATAATATTTGTATTGTTTCTGTTGATTGATCTTGATTATTTAATAAATTCATCACACTTGTTTGTTTATCTAATGTTTGATATTCATCTGTTTGTATTTCAATTGTTGTTGTTAGAATTTGTTTTTTTTCTTGTTCAGATTTCATTTGATTAAGCGTATCTTGATGTTCACTACGAACTTTTTCTAATTCAAATTCAAAATCTGATTGTAATGCTTTAACTATTTGTGATGTTTCAATATCAGATGTACGACGAAATTCATCAAAATTTGTTTCTAATGTTGAATATTTTATTGTTAATTCTTGTTTTAATTGTTCACTTATTTCATATTGCATCTAAAATAACAAAATTTAATTTAAAACAAAAAAAGAAAGAATCGTAGGGAAATAATTACTTTCAATGTTTCATTATCTTGAATATGATTATTAATTTCTGATTGTAATAATTCAATTTGTTTTTGATGTTCATGATTTGATTGTTGAAGACTTGTTATAACTTTTGAAATTGTTTCATGATAATTTAATATTAAATCATGCTGAATAGTTTTAGTTTGTTCACATTGATTTTTTAATAAATGAAATTCATTGATAATAGATTGTGTATATTCATTATCTGTTTGTTGAGATACACAAGGACGTTGTGGAGGTGAAACAGCCATTTCAGTTGATGTATAAACTGCTTCAAGACTACATTGAATATAATCATCTTCTTCTTCATTATTACTTGTTGTATTTGTTGTTACACTTATTGTTGATGGGGATGTTTCTTGAATATCTGAGGAAGATTTTGTCATTGAACTATTTTCTATAAAAAACAAAAAAATCAAGATTTTTTATTTTTGATAATAAAATATCAGCTTAAATCTTGGTTTTTTTACTTATCGAAATTCTAATTTTATATTCTAATTCATTTAAGTATTTCTTTTTAAAAAAATGTTTCATTGATCTAACCTTTTTCTGAAGATATTTCATCATTATTTTGTTCATTTTCAATATTTGATTGTTCTTCATCTGTTTGTGGAAGGAAATTATTTTGTACAGTTTGTTCTGATAATGTTTGTGTCATAACTTGTTCACCAGGTGATTCAACATCAGATGATGATTGAGAACGAACAACTGTTGATCGACTACTACTATTTGTTGGTGATGGTAATTGTTTTGGTGTATCTTCATGAACGATTGTTGTTGTTAATGGAATAAATACTGAAAGTGGTGTCGTTATCAATGGATGTTTTTCTTCATGAAATGTTTGAGTACAACGAATCAGTGAAGCAAGATTTATTGAAGGATCAATCATTGTTGTTTCACTAATTAATAAAAAATAAATTCATTGGAATTCAATCTCAGCATAATTAAAAAGATCGATTATTAATCAAACTGCAGTTTCACTTTGGAGAATATATTGCCTTTTTTTCTGTAAATCTCGTTAAGTCAATGTTTTTCTTATTTGATATGATGTGTTCATAATTATATGAGAAAACTATCGAGAAGATACTCATGATGGAATAAATATGAAAATATGTATTCCTACAGGATTATAGTATAAATAATAAAATACCTTGTCTGTTGTTTAACTTCAGGAAATCTATCAAATATCTGATCAACTTCAGCTAAAGTTATATCAGGTAAGTTTGTATCCAATAATAATAATGGTTCTTTCTATAAATTATAAACACAAAAACATTCATTGCATAGGCAAAAATCGTATTAAATATATATCTTACAATAAAAAATGATGGTAAGACTTTAAGAGTTGGTAATAAATTAAAAAGAAAATGTGGTTCTAAAAGAAAAAAAACAATAATGAATTTTCTAAAGAATAAAATAGAATTTTTTTTAATATCATACCATACTGCTTAATAAACTGTTCTCGTTTGGATACTTCATCATTATGAACATTTTTTGATTTATGATGAATTGTTTCGGAAAACTATTCAAAAAGAAAATAAATTTTTTTCTAAATAAAATAATAAAAATAACAAACTTGATTAAAAATATTGGAATATTGTTTTCGTCTAACACATTCATTTAAAAATGAATAATAAAGATTTGGTGCTTGATTAAGTTGATATAAAAATGACATCGTTTTTTTTGTTCGATTTAATTTATGAATATATAATGATTGTTTTGCATCATAATCAACTAAATGTCGTTGAAGAAGCATCATATTTCTAAAAAAAAAAGAAATTTATTATAAATTAAAACTAAATTATTGATCATACTTAAATCTTCGATGTAATTGATCGATAATATCTTGTTTAGATTTTCGAACTCTTTTTTCTATTTCAATTAATTTATTATGTCGTTTTGCAATTTCACTTAAATTTTGTGAATGAATTCCAGATATATCTTTTATTAAAGCAAAATCTCTTTGATTACCAACATTTGAACTAAATCTTTGTCGTTGACTAACAAGATACTAATAGAAAAAACAAATTAATTTATATAAAAACTTCTTCTTGTTGTTATCTTTAAATATACCTCAGCACAATCTTTTTGTTCATGTTGAAACTGTTTTGCACCTGTTAATTCATTTTGTAAGAGTGCAAATCGTTCTTCTATACCAATCATATGTTTTAATTCATGATTGGAGATTTTCTTGGATAAATCATCAATTTCATTATTCATTTTAGATAAAAGTTCATCTGTACACTAGAAAAATAATTGATTTTACATAAAAATAAAGAAATTTAGAAACAAGATTTTATTACTTACTTCATCAATAATATTTGTACATCCACTGATAATATCATCGACATTCATATTAGCTAACTAAGAAAATAAAAGAAATAGTTAGTTCAGTTTTAGTCAGATTGATCGTTTGCTAGTTTATGTCATATCCATTTTGCTGATTACAACCCAAATAAATACTTTCAAAGTTTTATTTCAAATCATCTTGTATCAAAATTAAATTTCACATGAGTCTCTTTATGACACGTAAAACAAAATATTAAATCTGGTAAGCACTAGAATATAAGTTGTTTTATGTTTCCTTATTGACAGGTCTATATTTTTCATAATTAATCATAAACAAATCTTTTTTGTACATCCATTATTCTTATTATATGAAAGATTGTCTCTACGATAGAATATACATTGCATTAATTTATAGAATAAATATTCCTAATAG
Source organism: Adineta steineri (assembly GCA_905250115.1). Classification (NCBI taxonomy): domain Eukaryota; kingdom Metazoa; phylum Rotifera; class Eurotatoria; order Adinetida; family Adinetidae; genus Adineta; species Adineta steineri. Next base: position 67,646 of record CAJNOI010000214.1, read on the forward strand.
TAAACAAAAGATATTTTATCAAGGACACTGTAGAATAATTATATAGTTTTGCAATTCATAGGATTTATTCCATATAAATTTATTAGAATATTCTTTTCGTTTTATAAAACTTTTTCTTCCTTAAAAAATACGTAATAGACGAAACAAAAACATGTGAAAGTAAATATTAAACATGCACTTTACTATTGAAATAAACTTCTTACACTATGATTGTTATCATAGAGAAATATGAATCATCAACACGGTAATTTCATTATTAGATGATGAAATAAGTAAAAGATGATTTATACTCGACTTAATCGTTAATATTGATATATGAAATGAAATAGAAACTAACCTGAGCAGTAATCCATTCAAATAAAGACATATCTCCTGTAATTTGAATATCATTCTCATTTTGTGTTAATAAATTTGTACTTGTTGTTGCTGCTAAACTAATTGACGAGGATGATGTTGATGATGATACAGTTGATTTATGATAGATTAAATTTGAATTTTCTATTAAAGATATTAATTTATTTGGAAGTTTTAATTGATGTAGAATTTCAATTGAATGTGGTAAACTAAAAAAAGAAAAGAAAATTTAATATTTTATTATATTAAATTGTAAAAACAAACTTTTGAAATAGTTCTAAATATGATGATCTTTCAGATAAATAATTTTGATATGAACGATCAAATGAATTTCGATTAAGTAAAAAACTCCTACAAAAAAAAGCAAATTTTTAATAATTAATAATATATATATATATAAACATACGAAAGTGTATCTTCAATATTAGCAATAACTGCCATCCATCCTTGATATTGCGCTTGTTGATCACGAATAAATCGTTCACAATTTTCAACTATTTTTTGTGCATATCTGTTATAAGTCTAATAGGAAAAAGAAGATGAAATTTAGAAAAAAATATCTTTTTCTTTCTTGACTAACTTGTGCAGTATCAGCCCGTTGAACAATTGTTTCATATGTAGATGGCATAGCTAACCATTTTTCAACAGTTACATTATCCAATATTGATATACTATTAGATGTTAATGGTAATTGCAATGGACGTGGTCGTTCTAAATGTGATTTATCCAAAAGATATATTGGATTTTCTTCCTAATAAAATAAAAGATTTAAATTTAAATGAAACGAACTATATATTTAAACTAACTGTTCCAGCACATGTTTCACGTGTTTTCATACAAACTTGTACAGCATCATCATCTAATAATTCCCCGCCACTTATAATTAAAATTTGTTTTGATGGTGCTATTGCATGTTCACGTTCAATAGTTGATTTCAATGTTTTTACACTAAATAATAAAATTAGAATAAAATAAAATAAAGAAAATTGATTTGACATACTCTTGAAATGCTAAATCAGTTTCAAATGTATAAGTTTCGCCAATATCTACTCGAAATACATAGAGCATTTTTTTTCTTTTTTATTAACAAATATCACTATGTAAATTCATTTAATAAAAGCAAGTAGAAAATCTATAAGAAATAAAAAAATAAATAATCCTTGATTTTCATCGTAAGTATATAAAATAAAAGTGAACTGACAAGTATCTTTCAAGGCCAAAAGATTTCTGATTAAAATAATAAATAGGGAAGAAAAAACAGATGACAGATAATGATAAAAAAAGAAATGAAGAAGAAGAAGTTTTACTTCTATGTTTACTTTTCTTTTACATTCATCATAAAAATGAAAGAAGAAAGTATAATTGGACTTCGATTAATCACCAATAGTTGATTTAGTTAGAAAGAAATAAGAACGTAGGCGCCATCTGATGATCTTATCATATATATATATAGCAGTATTTCATCATGTCATTTTAAATTGCATCGTAGTAAAAGAAGAAAAAAAAATATATATAAATGCTTGCGTCACTTTTTTTTGTGCTTTCTTTTGACTTATGCAATGAAAAACACACACTGTCATGATGAATATATTCGTTCCTATTAACATGTGATACAACCACGCGTGATATATTGTTTTTTTCCTGGGATTTTACGTTTATATTTTAATATAAAGGAAGAAAAATCAATTGAAATTTTTATCCCTTGATTTGTAAAATAAATAATAGATTATTTCAAGGGTTATGTTGGAATTTACACTTGATACATAGTGATGATGATAAATGAAAAAGAAAGATATTTTTATTTCAAAATTGTGACGTGTAATAAGAAAAAGAATAAAGTATTGATAAACTTTATAAACAAGACAAATATATCTTGTCTTTTTTTTTTCTTCTCCTTCTTATCTATCATTGACTGATTATCAATTAAAGTGACATTTGAATGTCATAATAAATTTATCTTTCTATCTTCTCATAGAGTTTATTCGTATTACGTTCTATTTGTATTGAACAAAATTTTATTAAGTTCATAGAAGATATAATCGAAAGAATAGTGTAAATACATATGTTCGTGAAATTAATTCCATTAAAAAATGTATACAAACCTTGAAAGAGTAAAATTCAGTCAATAGCCTTGTTTTTATTTTAAGAAATTATTTTCCATATATGACATTGAACTGAATTATTCGATATTTTTTGATAGTTAAATATATATTTTTATTTTGATTAACCTTTTAACTAATTATTATCAATGTATATATATATAAAGGTTAACATTGAATGTCAGTATATAAATAATCAAATGATTATGATATCTCGAAGGTATGTTACGACTAGATATCTTATGTTCAAAGATCATACTGAATTGAAAGATAATAAATAATCCGATTGATATTATCAAACAAATGACCAATATTTATTTAAATAAATTTCATAGAAGTTCAGTAGAATTCGTTCAGATTTTATTTATGTGATAAAATTAAAATAGTCAATAGTCTTTACATATACTTTTGTATATCGTCGTGAACATAATTTATAGTTAGTTCCAAAACTAATATGATAAAACAAAGAGATATTGATTACTGCAAAGAATACCTCAACACATTCTAAATGTGAACATTGAATATATGGATCAAATTAAATAGTATATCACATTTCAAATACACGTAATCTTATTTCTAAAATTCAACCAATAGAAACAATCGTTAGATATATATATACAATTGATCATTTTAAAAAAAGTTAATGGAAAAATAATTAAATCAGTTAATTTGAATAAGAATAAAAATCATTGATAAATTATTCATAAATCATCATGGTCAAATATAGTTTATATTATATCAGCATTCTCTTTATTTATCAGACTTGATTTTCTTCCTTATATATAAAGTTAATGAATTAATGCGTATATAAGAACCAAGTTTCTTTTTAATATTTATCTTCTTGTAGAACTTGTTAAGTTCTATTGAATCATATTAAAAAAATTCAGCAAATAATATTTTATTCTAAAAACGGTTTCTTATGAGAAAGAAGAAAGTCCTACAAAGATCCGATATATATACATTTTATCGCATTGTCTAATCATAAATATGTACGAAAAAGTAAGAGTTCATTCACAACAACAACAACAACAACAACAATATAAAATAAACAAATGTGAAGTAGAATCCAAGGCAGGAAATAATAAAGAAAAGGATAAGCTCTCACAAGTTTGACTTCTCAAAATGTATGATTCTTTATGAAGTGTTTGATTTCAAATTACCGGTAAAATATTTTATATAAATCAGAGTGCAAAATCGAACCAAAGCCGATTCGTATTCGCACTCTGATTTGAATAAACATCATAGTTTAACTCTAAAGTTATTTAAAATATTATCGTAACATAAATCATGCGATTCAATTCAAATCCTTGTTGATGAATAAATATTAATTCTTGAATTTATTCATATATATAGAATTTATTTACAATATCTTTAACTTGTTGTGTTCGTAAGATGTATTCAATAAATAAGTTTCAATATCTTACAAACATGATTTCTCGTGATAAACAAGGATTTTCAACAGATGTCCAAGTTATAATTATGATTATATTTAAAGTGATACTTACTTTGATTAATAAATGTATTGAATATTTTATCAGATTTACTATTATCAGACATTCTTTTAACTTAAGAACTAAATATTTCTTGTTCGAACTGACTGTTTTGATAACATTTAGTGTGGTTTTTGTTACTTTATTTGAATTTTAAACAAAAGAAAATGAAAAGGAAAAATTTGTTTATGATTTTATTTTCTATATACAATTTGCGAGATTATAATAGTTCCAGATAAAATAAACTGACGTTGCTTGAATAAATATGAGACTAGTCTTGAGAGAAAAAAATGTATCATCATCACAAGAAGCAAAAAAAACGAAAAAAATGAATATGGATAGCTAGACTACATAAGTACGAAAAATGAATGTAATGAATTGTTTATTTAAAGATCAGCATTTCTCTTTGCTTTTTGTGCTTTTTCGCTTGTTTCTTCAGCTGTTTCTTTAGCTTTCTTTGATGCTTGTTTTTTTGTTTCATGTGCATATTCTTTTGTTGATTCAAATGCATTTTCACCTAGAATTAAATTCATAATATAATAAATAAAAAATTAAAATAAATATATACCAGCATGACGACCAGCTTTCAAAGCTTCATTAGCTGGAAAAGAAAATAAGAATATATTAAAACAACAAATTTAAAATAAAATAATCAAACCTTTATCTCGAGTTAATTCAAGAGTTTGTTCAGCTAAATTATAAAAGAAAGATGAATACGAAATAAATATAGATATGAAATTATTTACGTAATTGTTTAGCTTTCTTTACACCATCAGCGCCTAATTCAAGTGCAGCTTCATATGCTTCGGCACCTAAAACATTTTAAAAAATAATAGTTTAGAGAAGTTGAAATAAAAGAAGTTAATTTACCTGATTTTTTAGCAGAATTAAGTGCATCATTAGCTATAAACAGAAGAAATAATCTTATCATCATTTACAATAGAAGTTGATCTATTACCTTTATCTTTTCCAACTTCAAAAGCTTGTTCACCTAATTTTTGACCTTGTTTCATACCTTCTTGAGCATATTCTTGTCCGGTTTTAGCTGCATCATTAGCAAAGTTTTGAGCTAGATTAAAAAAGAAAAAAGTATGATTTCATATTCAATGGCATATTTCAATTACCTGAAGCTTTGACATCTTCAGCAACTTTAGCTAATTTTTCTTTAGCTAAAATATGAAATAAATATTTATATAATTCATATTTATATCACTTACCAACATCACCATATTCATCAGCAAGTTTGCCTAAAATATAGAAGAATTTGTTTAGAAAAAAAGGAAAATATAATAATAAAAGTCTTACTTCCAGCTTTGTAAGCTTCATTAGCTTTATCTTTTAAATATTCGGCACCTTCAGCAACTTTTGGTTGAGTAGCATCATATACATCTTTTACCTATAAAGATAGATATACATTGAACAGATTATTAGAAAAAGAAAAATAAGTATAACATACTTTTTCAACAACTTTATCTTTTAAATCAGTAGCTGCAGCAGCAGCGGCAGCAGCAGCCTGTTCAGCGGCAGCAGTAGCTTGTTCAGTTGCTGACTTTTGTTTGGCTAATGTAGCCGAGATAAAAAGAGCGAGACAAATAATTGATAAAAATTTGTTCATTGTTAGATTTTTTCTTGAGTCAATTGGTTAATTTTACGATAATTAATCTAAAAGAAAATTGCGCATTTACTAACAAGAAAAAAGTGTTCACATATTAGAATAAAACGTATAATATATGAAGTAGAAACGAAAATGAAAGAAATCGTTCTCGTTATCACATGTAACTCAGCAAAAATCCAAACGTGACTTATTATACGTAGTTGTCGTTGTTGTCAAATGGACCAACTAACCCTAGTGATGCGTTACACCAATAAAACGTATCTATATTTATAGATGGCGTATCTAATATTTTTTGTATAAACTAAATGTATTATTCAGTTTTTAACTAGTACCTATTATTGAAATTTTCAAATCAAAATAGAATCGATTTACAATTATTCTGTTGTCATGGAATGAATCTAAGTATTGTCGTATTGATTTTATCGCCTAGCATTTCTTATTACTTTATAGATTGAAAACAAAATGAAAGATCACACTAGTCATCATATTTAAGATGTATTCTATTTTATTAAAGAGTCTTGCTAATAATACAAAATTGTGTAACAAGTTGAAAGCAAATTATGTTGATTAGAATTTAGAATATCAATAAATGAGTAATGTTCTTCTACGTATTATATATCTTTATCTAATATATAATCGAAATTATTAAGATAAAATAGACAATGATATATTAATATTATCTTCAATAAATAGTTTATCAGAAGACATTAGGCAAAAGTTACTTATTTATTTTGATTTAAAGCTCATTTAGTAGCAACTAAGACTATAACTACGATCTATTCAATAAATACTTTTCTAACAATTATTTATATTTTCTCAATTCAATCTAATGATACAATTGTTTGATATTGAAAGCAAAATATGTTGTTTAAATGACACATGTATATATATACAGTATGGTACATTAACAACCATTAAGATCTGATAGAAGTATTTGTCAGAGATAGAAATAACAGCAGGAAGAAGAAGTACCATTCGTAATTTAAATTATAATAAATAATAATTTCAGTGGAATGGCAGCATATTTAATTAAATATCATAAATCAATTATTCTTTATTTCTTATTTTGTTTCCCCAAAATGGTGGTACCATACAAATTCGGTTAAATCCTAAGTAATATCTCATTTGATTCTTTACAAAAATATTTATTTCTTACATCCATCAACTGTCAAATTTCGACGTTAAATACAGTTGAACGTAAAAAGGAACTGATATCTCAAAGAAGAATGGTGCTAAAATGTTCTTTTTATTTTATAATCCCTGCTTTATTACGCACGATCGTATATAGTCGTTTTTTTTGTCGTGCTTTATTTTTAATAATTCAATAGATGATAATCTTAAAAAAGAAGATGATGTAACAAAATAAATAAGATCTGATCATCTATGTATGATGCTTTTATTAGTTAACCCTTCACCTTCATCTTTACTTAATCTGTAAGAACTCATTTCTTTCCTATTCTAACTTTCTTGCAGTATTATGTATATGTAGAAAATGTTTTTCAACAATGAGAGACTTATATGATACTAAATTAAACTACATATGAATAGAATTAATTCTAAATGTACTAAGAATTCGTTTAAATTTCTCTTTATCATTAATGAAGTCTATGATTTTCTCCTATCAGTTAAATTAATCTTAAAACATGTATTGGATAATTTTTTATCTTCTGAATTATTTATGTATAGATGTGTGTTATACATTTTGTTATTTCAGTCAGATATGTTTTTATGAAAATAAAGAACAACATGAATTTCAAAACTGAAATTCAAAATATTCAAACTTAGTATCTGATAATACTTAGATATGTGACAGTTCTATATCAATTCTCATTGCCGGAACTTTTGATAAAAACTGAATTGTTTCAACAGTTCAATTTCTATCAGAAGAACTGTTGTGAAGATTCAGTTCTTCTCAATCGAACTTACGAACTTGAACTGTCACAGGCCTAATTAGATATAGAATAAACATAAAGTTCTTTTTCTTTCTTTTACATTTTAAAATTAAATCTGATATCATGTAAGAGTACCTCATTACATTTAGAATTGTACAAATAATGAAAAGGATGAATAATAAGAACTGATGTTCTTTTTTTTTGCAAAAGTAGAGCTAGTATAGGAATTGATTTTAATAACAATGTATGCAAAACGCTACTATAGATTGTTGATTACTTTGCTATAATGTATGATGAATTCAATAGAGAATCTCAATAATAGTACGTATATAAAATATTTTTAGTTAAATGCGAAATAGCTATCTATAAAGTCAGTGAAAATTAGACGATATTTTGCCCATCTCTGTAAAAGATATGCATTGTAATCAAATGATATAAAAACATTAGTCATAGAATACAATAGTTTTATTCTTAAATAGAATTGGCAATTTTATTATTCAAATATATGTATCCTACCATCATGTCGAAAGTTCTTGTTATCAAATGTAAAACTTGTAGACTAAAAAACATTTACATTATATATAATAACAATTCACAGATTAGAAGTTATCATCAGGATAGTCACATAGTGCACCAGCCCATCCTACAGCACATATGCAATTCGAAGGCACCGCTTAATACTGCTGAACATATTCCTCCATTGTCGCATGGATTTTGTGTAGCAGAACAAAAATCTATTAAACAAATATCTAATTAAAAAAATATGGTTTTATTCAATGATGACTTACTTCGTATATCAGCTGTGTTGCTACTGACATGCAGACCTTGACCATGAACGCTTATATAACAAATAGAAACCATAATAACAATAACAGAAATCGAATGCATTCTCTTTATTATTATTTTCAATTATAATCAAAATCGTTTTATCATTGTCGTATATATAGATATTTTAGAATTAAACAGTATGGAAGTGCTTAACGTTGCTTAGATATATTTTCGTCTTATATTACATTTCTGTTAGACGGGTAAATACCACATTTCTATAATTTTAACTTAAATTAAATTTTTATAATCCATAAGAAAATAAGACTAAAATAATAGTTGCTATCTCTTTCAATTTTTATATGTTTTCATAAATATCTATGATTCTTAGTAAAATTAATAAGAGAAATCAGTCCACCAATTAACTTTTGTTTATTATTGTATTTTTCAGTAGGATATTTAACGAGAAGAAAAAATAATAGATATCAACAAAATAAAATTGATTCTGATACATATCACTACTTCTACATACTAGAGAGTTTTGCAATACTCTTTTTCTCCTTGAAAGGAGATCATCAAAAAAAAACTACATTGCATGTCAAAACATTTCAAATTTTAATATATGACTAATGTGTCTTCATCTTGTTTTAATCTTGTAAAATATAGAAATAATGTTCTTGCTCAACAAAAAAGTAATACTTCTTGTCACTATACCCATTGACTTATCATTTCATAGAAATAAATAAAAAAATTACTCGATATTTCAGTTGTGTTGTGCAACTTTTACATTTTGACAGTATAAAATGATTTAAATAGTGTTGTAATAATTCATTTCTTAGTCTATTCTGATTTTTCATCGATTCACAAAATATACATAGACAATTACTTTATAAAGCTCAGTACTTAATTTAAGCAGTATTAAATAGAATTACTTGTTTATAAATCTGAACATTGAATAATAATGAATACATCCATTCAAACTGTCTCAAAATCTGACATTAATTTACTAGATTTATTACTAATCAAGAGTGATACGTGTAGAAATAAAACACAAGTAGAATGTGTAGAACTTGATCAAAAAGATAATGATGTGATTGATTTCGATTCAGCGATTGTATTAGTTGGTCGATTTAATAATAATAAAGTACGAGATCAAATAATTTCAATAGTTTTCTTTTTCTATTGAATATTCTTTTAGCAAATACAATACTATTTCAATCATAGTCATTCTTCGCATAATCAGTACGATGATTTATCTCATACACGTGATTTTAAATATCAGATACATTCTGATAAACAACAACAAATAAATGTTGTTGATCAAATGATTGCTGAATCATATATTCCTTATTCTCTGTTACCAAAACATTTCAAATCACAACAAAGTCAATGGCAGACATCATTCAGAGATCAATATTTTATTCCTAATAATCTTTGTTATGAATCAGATACAAACAATTGTTATAATTCACATTCTTATCGAGGATTTGAACATTGTTCATATGCTATCAATAAACGGAACAGACCTTGTCTACATTCGAATCAGCAACGTGGAAGATATCGGTAAATAATAAAAATATGTCTTTTGTTTTATTTAATTTTAAATTCCTTAAGAAGTTATAGACGAAATGGTAATAGTTGCATTCTTGATGATCATCGAGTAAATACGTTCATGCCAGATAAATATCAATAATTGATGGATAGATAATCAACGGATAATAAATATTTTATTTTTTATATTTTGAATACCACCAATAAATCTGATCATAGTACACAATTTCTAAACGGTCATGAATTTTCCTAAAAATCGCTCATATTGACAATTTATTGTTATATAATCCAACGATTAATTTACCTTATAGATAGTAATAAAGTTGTCGATTTTTGAACGATTTTTACTATATATACATTGAATAAATTATTAAATTAGTTTCTTTATTATTGCTGTTTGCAAATAAATTGTGTGTATTTAGAAGCACATGTGGTATTATAAAAACGATAGGATGAAGGACGCGCAAATAATGAAGAGAATAAGCAATAAATGTGACACGTGTTCGATTAATTCGATTGTGTATAAATTATTCGAGCGTATACCACATTACCAATCGATAAAACTATATCCGGTTTTTATAATAATATTTTAAAAACAATTTTTTCAACAGTATCTTAAATTCATTTCAAACTTGGCATAGATTTAAAGAAGTACTCATAGCATTTTTATTAAATAAAAAAACCTCAATTGATTGTAGTATTTTATTTAAAATAGTCTTTTTGTAGCAATATTCAAAAAATCTATTTATTATATCGTAATCAGTAATTTTGAATGCATTTTCAGATAACGAGAATCAATTAACATTTTGTTCAAGAATATAAAAATTGAAATAGTATATACAAGTAACGCTCGTCTGGACACTCACTCAGCTCTTTCTCGTAAGACCGATATGTCTTCACTACCTGTAAACTATTTCAAAAATCGACTTCAGATTTGAATTCTACGATCTTAATAATCGTTCGATTAACTCTGATAAAAAATATATTTTTTGTAAAAAAAGGTAGTCCTTTATGTAAACAAAATTAATTCGAAAACAATTTCAAAAACTAAAACTAGATGCGAGCTCCTCGACCCCAATTATCTTTGATCAAGTTTTACTGTGAAGGATTCTTTTTGTTTTAACATGGTTATTCGACGAATGGATGAAATGCGGACATAAAAACATGCAAGCAAACAATTTATCTCTGCGAGAAAGAGAATAAATTTTCACACCATAGAAATATTAAGATATTTCGATTTGTTTGATCATAGAACTTCCAACTGATAGCATCGTCTTCTCATATGTTTCATATGATATAATATGCATTTCTGACGGAAAAGATTCTCTCAAATATATAATAATACTTATGAAAAAAATGAATTGAAGATTTAGATAATATCTTCCTCGTATTATTGGTAAATAAGAACTTTTCATGATTTATTTGAGTCAAACAACTTTCAAATATAAAAAACTATTAACAATCATAAATGTGAATCAATACATTTTCTAATCGATACAAAACGCTTTAATCATGAGAGAAAAATTGAGTTCCTCAAAAAAACAGTAGATTAATATAGTCATATGTCCATGCTACTAATTTTGATGTATAAAAAAAAGATGAAATGCTGAAATCATAATAAAAAAATAAAAAGTTTATTGTTAATTAGCTCCGACGTGCTTGATTGGTTGTAGTTGTATCCTTCTTTTTTAGCTCGTAAAAAAACAACAGTATATGAAATTAATATGAATGATAAATGTATCATATACATGCAACATACCCATTTGAAACACAAACACAATGATTAGAAAATTTGTATGCTAATATTTTAGTTAAACTGAAGTTAGAATTTTCAAGTCATCTTTTGTATAACGATAATATCGTAGATGAGTAGTGTAAACAACAAATAGCATCATTATAATATTCACAGGCACAACCACCATTTGCGGGACGCTGATCCAGACTATATGCCATTGCTCCAAAGAAGATGTTTGCCATTAAGATGATACATAAGACGGCGATGATAGTTTTGACCATTGTAATATATTTTGAATGCAGTTGAGTATTATAAATAACTGGGAATACTGGATGATATAATTGTACAGTTATGCTTCAGCTATATATACGTCGAGCGCCTGGCATGGATGCATTTAGTAAAAATAATTTTCTTTTTTGATACGCAAAAAGTGTGATGCACGCTGGTTTCTTTCTAACAATAAGAAAAACAGATCTCGCCTTGTATTTAAAACGAGATCGGTAATTATCTTTTGTTCGTATATATACGTATGCGTATAACGTCAGCAAAAAACGTATTTTTTCGTTCGCATAGCACGAAAGGTAATCATCGCTTGTTTACATAGACATATTCGAAAACTGTCCTCACTGCACTGTACTTTTTTATCCATAAAACGTGTCCAAATAACGTGATCTTGGGAGAAAAAAATCATATTCCTCTTCAATATTTTAGTAGAGAGAAGTGACGTATTTTGTTTTGTCATTGTTCGCTTGATTCACATTTGATAATATCGCTACATATCTATATTTATTCACTTGCATTACAATAAAAAAAAAACTTGATAAATTATTGATATAAGAACATTTAAATGATGATCTAATTTTGAATATCATCATGAAATTATAAATAATATTGTTCGTATGCATCACATGTTAATTAATAAACTTATTTTAAAACCTTATCGTTTTATAGGATTTACAAAGCATTCATTTTCAAACTGGAGTCGGATATCCATGATGAAATTTTGGGCTTTATAACATCTAGTTAAAATAAATAAATAATAAAATAGTTCAGATCTTTTCGCCGAAAGAATCGAACTTGAACTGTTACAAGTTAAGTGACACTGCAGTAAATATGAATTTTATTGAAATGCTTCCTCTGTCTTTATTTCGATTTATTGCAATAAAATTAGATTCTTAATTAGAATATTATAGATTTAATTTCGATGTGATAGACTGTATATATATATAAATTTATCTCTCATTAATAATTGATGTTTTTAATAAAAATAAAAAGAATAAGATAGGATAATATTGATTTATCTCAATTACTGTTTTGTTTTATTTTTGTGTATAAGTCACTAAAATTTCCATATTTTGTTTTTTGATATAATAGGTAGATATAATCATTGTGCAAAAGAAGTAAGTGAGAAAGAAAGAAAGAAGGAAAGAATGTCAAATAAAATGAAAAGATTAAGTTAAAAGTAGCACCGACAACAACGAAAAATGATAAACAAAGAAAGAAATACTTTTGCGAATAAATATGTTATTATTAAACAAGGGAAAGAAAATCAAGATGAAGTTCATGAGGAATCTCCAATTGATCAAGTGAAACAGTTGATGGAACATAAGGATAAACAAGTGGAAATGTATATGACAGATCAAAATTTTCTTGTTGTTCATAATCACTTCGTGCACGATCAGGTGTTGAACCAAGTCTTTGTTGTCTCAATAATTCTTGTACACGTTTTATTAATGTTGGTGTTACTTGATCATCAAAATCATCCATTGACTTGTATAAACTCAATAATTTCGTTACCTAAAATTCAATTCAAGTGTTTAATTTTCAATAAAAAAAAAACAAAACAAATTTATCTTTACTTGAACTATAGTTAACTTAGTGCAAACATTACTAATGCTTGTTTCATCTTTTTTACAAAGAAATAATTGAACAGCTTGTGTTAATGGAAGAAGACAATCAGAAGCACCACTATCTTGTAAATTTTGATCACGTAACCATTCAGTTAAATGATTTAAATTATAACTAACGAAAAACAAAAAAAATATATCAAATGATTTTCTTTTAAATTAAAATTCTACCGAATTTGTAAAGCTTTACTCCAATTACAACAATCACTTCGTACAAGTAAACCACGAAGAGCTTGAGCATCAATTATATAAAAAATCTAAAAAAAAATTCTATTAAAATAATTTTTTTCTTTGTCTAATAAACAAACTTGTTTGAATAATTGTTGAACAATAACTGGTTCAACTGAATACATTTGACATAATTTATGATAATCATTTAACTAAATAAGAAATACAATAGAATATTTTTATATTATAACAAAAAAATATCTATACTTGTTTAAGAAGATCTTGTGCGGAAAATTTTGATCGTTTATCAGTAGGAGTTGTTGCAGATATACCTGGATTTACAGATGCGATACCACCTGAATCAAGATCTTCATGTTCAATTATAGCAGGAACTATTTAGAAACAAAAAAACACTTGAATAATAGTATTTTAAATCTAAATCTTCATCATACTAATCATTGGTAATAATTTAATTTTCACTCTTTTTAAAATTTCATCATATAAATGAACAACAAGATCAGCAAAAATGATTCGATAATCAGTTAAATCAAAATTTCTTAATGCTTGTTCATTTTGTTTTGGAGTATTTGTTATTTGATATTTCTAGAATTTAAATTTAGGGTTTTGTTTATATTTATGATTGAATATAGGAGATATACCTCTTCACCACTATATTGTTGTAATGTATGAAGAAATCGAACAGTATTTGCTGTCCATAGAATAGGATAATCAATATCTTCATTTCTCTACGAAAACAAAAAATCAAATTTTTCTCATTTTCCATAAAAAGAATTTTTTGTTTACTCGTGGTAATTTTTTGATTTTTTTCGTAACAGCTGATAAAAATCCAGCAACATGTGCTTCATCATCAACAAAATCAATATATCGAATACACATAAAAAGAATGTAAGCAGGAAGAGCAGGAATATATTTGGCAGCTAAACGAGGTTTTAATTCTATATAAACAAAAATATTTATCAATTGTGTTTTTTTTGCTAAAATAAAAACAAACCAAGAATAACGGTATCAGTTATTCGTTCTGTTTCTTGTGGATTACATTTAATCATTCCACTAAAATGTTTTATACTTTGACGACGAAGATCAACATTTCCTGTTACATTTGATTGTATTGTTGTACTTGCTAATGACATTGAATTCGAACCATCAATATGATTAGTAAACGGAGGAAGACCATTTGTTGAACCATTTTGTAAGACTTGTTCCCAGGATACATTTCCTATTTTTAGATCAATATTAATTATTCAATACTTTAGAAGACAAAGAAATGTTTTTAGTGGCAAGAAACGAAAAAAGGATTTATCTTACTTAGCGAATTAGTTAATAAAAAATAGTGAATTACCTGCTGAAAAACTTTTATTAACAAGTTTAATAACACGTCTTAATTTTCTAATTTCTGCATGATTATTTTGAATTTGTTGATGAAGTTCCTATGAATAAAAGAAATGATTTAATATATATATATAAACAGATAGATATATGTTATATACAAGATTTTCATGTATAACATTAGCTATTTGTTGTTTCATTGAATCATCAACTGTATTTTCATCAATTGATTTACATAATTCAAGATTTTCTGCTTCAACTTGTGCTAAACGATCTTGTGTTCTTTCATATTCACGTTGATATGATGTTCGACATTGTTCAAGTTCAAGTTCGAGCATTCTTTAAAAATGAAAATAAAAATATCAAAATGAAAATAAAATCTTTCATACTTGTTAATTTGTTTTTGACTTTGATATGCTTGTTCAATAGCATCACTTGCAATAACATCATCAGTTTCATTTTCATGTTGCATAACACGATCTTGTAGTTTTGATTTCATTTCAATTTGTTCACGACGACGATGTTCTAATTCAGCATTTAATGCTTCAAATTGAGCTTAAAACGAAAAAAAAAGAATAAAGAAGAAGAAGATTTAAATATAACTAAATCTTACCAAGTAATTGGTCTTTTGCAGATTGTTCATCACCCTTGAGTAATTCTTCTCTTAATGCTCTAAGGTCATTTCGTAATTTATCCATATCTAATTCATCTAAATGCCATGGTGAATGTTTTTTCATTGTACTTAATTTCGATGAATTTGTTATTCCTTTGTCAAGTTCTTCACTCATTGTTTTATTTTCTTGTTCGAGTTGTCTAAGACGTCGTTGAAGACGAAGAAGAAGACCACCAGCATTACCATCTATTTCAGCAAGGTCTTCTAATGGTTCATTTGTATTTATAGTTGTTAATTGACGTAGATGGCTATTGATAGTAGATGAAAGAAGAGGAGGAGGACGACGAGGAGTTAAACTATCGCTGTTCAATGGTGCTTGATCCTAATACAAAAGTAAATATGTACATTAATCAGTATCATCATTAGTGGATTGACCCATATAACACAAATTACGGCATATATATTATAATGAAATGATATTACGAACTTTTTATGTATCTTTTTTATTGACTAACTACAAATCAAAGATCTAACTGAATTTATTTCTACAAGAGTTAATATTAATTCTCATGAGTATAACCAGAAAAAAAAGTACAGAGTAAGTTTTATTTCTTCGCCATTTCTTCTAGTCGTTTTGATTGCCTGTGAGGATATATTAATCTAAAATCCCGATGGTTTATAACTTCGCTGTATGTTTATTCAATCTGTTTATTTTATTATATTGAATATTCAAATATTTCAAATAATAACAATTATCAGATCGAAAAACGTGTCTTCTACTGTTATGTACATGATAAATTTATCGTATTATATTAAGTAAAGATGTCGACGACTTGTAAAAAAGCTATTTTCTATAAAATTTTCATTCTAAAATATAATCCCTCTACCTCCCCTCCCTCAAAAATCAATCTTAGATTAAACAGAATGAAATCGTATGAAATTGTCAGTACTAAATCATAATGTTTGAGGTAGACATGTACCAAAGAAAAACTAAAAATAGATCATTTAGTCCATTCGAATTCTCCGTGGACCTTCGTTTGATAGATTCTTTCTTTTTTTTTGATAGAACACGCTAGAATCCAGGGTCATTGGGAGCTTTTTCCTTTGAATTCTTACTTTTTAAGCAGAAAAGAAAGAGAGATGATAAGTTTAATCGTTTGAAAAACTCTCAAAAAAATGGGTTTCATAGGTACCGCAGTATTTTATGCTTTTTCGAACACAAAATGTTCTATATAAATAGGATTAAAACTATATTATTTACAGGTAGATCATCAAGATCAAGTGTATCCATAAATTTCGAATCCCAAGTCATATTTGAATCTGATGGTGCTGATTTAACTTTATTAACATTTCCATTTTGTAATTCACTTTGAAGATTTTCACATTTTTGTTCTAATCTATGCATTTCAATAACAAGCCGTTGTCTTTGTTGTCTTTCAGTAGATAATTCTTCTTCAAGTTGTTTTAATCGTGTTGTTGATAAATCTTGTGCTGATAAATCTCCACGTGATTGTTCCTTTAATTTTTTAATTTCTTTTGATTTTTCTTCGATTTGATTTTGTAAATTTGTAACTAATTCAGTATTCTTTAAAATAATTTCCTCTTTTGATTGTTTTGTTTGTGTTAAATCAGAACGAATTGATGTATTATCAGCTTTAAGACGTTCATTTTCTAATCGAAGTCTAATAAAAAAAAGTAATTATTATTGACATTAGAATTCAAAAAAAGGAAGACAAGTATAAAATAAAATCTTACTGTTGAAGTTCTTCTTCTAAATTTGATTGTTTTTTTTGTTTTTGTTTGAATTCTTTATTATTAATTTTAATTTGTTCAAATTCTTTTTTTAAACTATCAAATTCTTGTTCTTTAGATGATAAACGTTCATTATCACGTTTTTGTTCATCAATTTTATATTGTAATGAAATAATTTTATTTTCTAAACCTTTATTTAATTGTCTTTGATGTTCAATTGAACGTTGTTCAAGACGAAGTTTTTTAACTTCTAAACAAGCTTCACGTCGACGTTGATGTGATTGTAAAAGTATAACACCACGTTGAAATGTAAGAAATCTTTGACGTGCAATCCACATACGTACAGATGATTGAAGTACAAGTACACTTCGTTCAAGCATTCTTTGTTGAAGATTTTTTCTAACCAAATAACCTCGACAATGTGATTGTATATCAATTAAAATAATTCGAAGTCTTTCAAAATTACGTTGAGCTAATTGCATACGCCATAACGATTGAAATAATGTTACAGCACGTGTACGACGAATATTTTCGGCATGTTTTATTGCTAAATATCTTCGAGCTAATGTTTGAAGTGCAAGTGTTGTACGTTGAATTTTTAAATAACGTTTACGAGCATAATAAGCACGGTATGTTGTTTGTATTTTAATAATACATGCACGAAGTTTTTCTGAACGTAATTTTTCTAAATAAGCAACTTGTCCAGCACGAAAAAATATTTTCGTATTTCCAAATTGATATTTATCTTGATCAGATATTAAATTTTTAAGAATATTTTCACATGTTCGACGATAATTTGTACGATCAATTACTGATGAACGTGCTAATAAGCGATAACGAATAAAAAAATCATGATAATTCCAACGTGATGGATAACCAGCAGCACTAATACGAACTGTTTCTAATACACCACATGCACGTAATTGTTGTACGGCACGACGAGGTTCAAATCTTTAAATTAAATATTTAAATTACTAATGAATGATCGAAGATTTTTTTCAATAGAATATTTACTCACTTTTCCAAAACTATGAATTAGAATTAGAGTTTTCTCCTCGAGTTTGTTCAAGAATAAACAAAAAAGTTTTCAGCGCACTTGTATAGTTCCACTATTAGAATTCGGGATCATTATCTATACATCAGCTTGGTTGACTATCATATTTCGTCCTACAAAATGACTGACTCCAATAATTTTTAGTATTTCCGAAAATGATCTTATAGAATGAACAAAACTGCGCTAATTCATGACAACAGATACAATGTTTCTAAGCCCGACACAATTCTGGTTCTATTTCATAGCTTTTGACTTGTCTGTCATAGTTTCTTACAGGTCAAAAGTCAATAAATATTCTATCTAAAAAATTTTCAATTAACCGTTAAAAAAACTTACGTAAATGGAGTTTTTGTATCATTAGGTTTTATACAACGAACATAATGTGGTTCCGTAGAATTTAATGCTGCCATTAGACTTGTTAACGACTCACGAAACTAATAGAAAAAAGAACATGACAATTTATATTCATTCAATATATTGAAGAAGTTTTCAAACAAATGGAGTTATACAATAGAAATAGGGAAGAAGTAAAGCAAGGATATTTTGATTGGTTTAAATGTCAGTATTGAAAACTGTTCATTTAAAAAATAAAGAATTCTGTGCTTCAAACAAAACATAAAATATTTTATAGAGTGAAAATTATATTTTTGATTTACACTTAAGTCAAAGAAAACATATATATATACAAAACCAACCTGTGAACCGAGTGAAAAACGCTGAAAACAACTATTTAAAATATTTTTATAATAAAAAAAAGAAAATTTACTTGAGATCCAACAGTTTTCTTTCTTTGTGCTTGAACTTTTGATGTTGCTTGTAATGTTCCTGTTTTTTGTACTTGATAAGATTTTCCTGATCCTTTTGCATTATCTTTTAATTCATCTTCTTCCAGAAATAATTGAACAACAAAATCAAACTAAAAATAATAAACTGATAAAAGATATAAAAGAAAGCTTTTTAATATTACTTCACTCTCTTTTAACATTTTTAATTGATCTTCAAGTACTGTATCACGATTTTTTTCAAGAAATCCATCGATTGAATATTCAACTTTTTCTGCAAAATGATTTATAATAAATGATGAATTAGCTGCTAATTTTTTTGTTAAAAAATCTGGATGTTTTCCATGTTGAGTAACTAATTTTCTATTCCAGTTTTCATCTGAACCTTTGGGCATCTGTAAAAAAATTTCATTTGATTTATTTTTTATAGCAAATAAACTACAAAACAAACTTTGCATTCTTCATCTAATAAATCTAAAATTCCTAATTTATTTTCAATTAAATCAATACATGGTTGATTATCATAAAATTGTATAAATGACCAGGTTATTTCTTCTTTCATATATTCTTCTTGTTCAAGTTTAAATACATGCTAAACGTACAAATTTCATTTTAAAATATCAAAGAAATATCTTTTTTGGTTTTTTTACTTGACAAAATTGTTGTTGTAATTTTTCATTTGCATAATTTATACAAAATTGTTCAAAACTATTTATTTCAAATGTTTCGAAACTAAATGCAAAAAAAATATATGAAATATTAAAAATAATTAAAAAAAAAGAAAAACTATACCCATAAATATCTAGAACACCAATAAATGATTGTCTTTGTCCAATATATTCTAATGATTTATTTATTTCATTAACAATCCATGAAAATAATTGCGAGTAAATATGTTTTGCAAGTGCATCTCGAGAGAATAGAGCCTAAAATGATTAAATAATTATAGTGGAAATCAAAAGTTTAAGGTATTTGTTTTTTGTATAAACAAATGATTTGAATAATCAAGGAAGTGCTCAATCAATCGCATAATATTTCATAATTTTATCTATGAGTTTTATGATCAAAGTTTCTAACAAAACCGATAGTAAAGCTTTATGGAAATTATTACTTCACAATGTCATCTTGAAGATAATAAAATTCTGAGCAAAATGAAACATCGTCGCGTTTTCTACGATTTTTTCTTAAAAAGTATTTTTTCGCTTTTCATGACCTGCGTAATCTTTCAAGAGAAAACTCGATGATCCATCATTTAGCTCAGAATTTGATGCTCTTTAAAATGATGTTATCAAGAAACAATTTCAATAAAGTTTTTACTTTGATTACTCAAATCATTTTGAACAACAAAGAATAGATGCATTGAACTTTTGATTGCTACTATATATAATAAGAAAATTTTACTTGATTAAAAGTTAATGTTGTATTAACAACTTCAACACCAGTTTTAATTCTTTTATTGCATAGCCATGTTCTCATACGACTTTCATCAATTTTAAGAAGTGAACAAAATGTTGAAAATGATCTATCAGATTCTTTAACATACGTTGTTTCACCATCACCTTCACTTATAATAACATTTCCCAAATGTAATATTGCAGATAGAAGACGAAATATTGATATTTGAACTTTATTCTCAATACCTATCAAAATATATATCATACAGATATTAAAGATAAGAAAAAATATGCTACAAACCAAGGAGTGTTAATGCTTCACGTGTTTCCTGAAATTGTTGAGCATCATTCACACCTTTGATTGTTATTGCATTTCCTTCAGATGTATATCGAAATTGATCCGCAGATACTAAATTAATAACAAATATTTTCAAATTAAAAAATAAAATTAATCTTACATAATGCAAGAGATTTCATTTCTGGTTGATTCGTTTGTGTACATAATTGATAGAATATATGATAATTTCGTTCATCAGGTGCTTGATAAATAACTCTACAGGAAAAAAAACAAGATCTTATTAATTAGAAAAGAAAAATATTTTTCCGTATACCTTGATTTTTCTAGTAAATAAGTTCTCATTGATGCTCCACAAATATGATTTTTTAAAAAACCAATTTCAATATATTTTCCAAAACGTGATGAATTATCATTACGTATTGTTTTAGCATTTCCAATAGCCTTTTATATATAAATAATTATTTTATATTTTGTATTGATTCAATGAAACTTACTTCCATAATCGGACTTGATGCTAAAACTTTTTTTTCAATTTGTGTTTCTTCTAATAAACCGCCAACATTTGCAAAATATCTCATTGCATATTTTGCACTAACTGTTTTTCCAGCACCTGATTCTCCTGAAACAATAATTGATTGATTTTTCGAGAAATTCACCATAGATTGATAAGCTAATTCAGCTGTAGAAAATATATGTGGTTCTAATAATTGAACATCTTGATCACGATACAATTGAATTGTATCATTTCCATATATTGATAAAACTTCATAAGGATTTATAGCAACTAATACAATACCACATTTTGTATAAATTTGAGATTTATTAAAACGAGATTCAAGATTATATAAAACTAAAATCAATATATTTTAATTAAATAGAAAAAAGATTTAATTATTTTACCTTCAGGTTCATTTAAGTAGGATAGAGCAGTAAGATCTTTTTGACCAATAAGTATCTCTGGATTACGTAATGGTGGAAGATCAGTATCAGATTTAATTGGAATTGTTTCCTAATTATATTTAAGATTAATTATGAAAGATTTTTTAAAAAATCAACTTACATTTCCTCCATCAGGTGATGTAACCTCAAGTTTTCCTTTTCCATCATAATTAGCGGAGACAGTGACCGCACGCCAAACAAGTTCACGATCTGGTAACCAAATACGTGCACCCTAAGAAAAATGAATTTTTTCGTTTTTATATCTATATTTTGATATATGAAATAAAATAAAAATCAAGCAGCCTCTTATATTGCATTATTCTTTTTTTTCATAATATTCATATTTTAAAATCATGCAATATAAACTAAATATAGCACAGCACACATGGTATATTGACAAAATATACGAACTTGAAAGAAATATTATTCGACTTAGCTAATATGAAATAAAAAAGAAATGCAAACAACAACGAAATAAATCGAATAACTCAAAATAAATATTCGCTAATTTTTTCTTTAAAAAGAAACCTTTATCATATTCAGATAATATTTACGACTAGAATTAATTGACAACATAGATTAACAAGACAAAAGAAAACGAAAGATTTATTATTATATATTTAACATACCTTCGTATATAATTCTCGGACAGACATAATTCTTCAATATTGTATTTAAAAATATTACGAAGCCATTCAAAGGTGACAAACAATATGTTGAATGTCGAAACACCGACAAAGAATTATTTCTAGAAAATAGTGAACAAATTGTTTTTATTTGATACTACATAACATTCATATGGACTCTCTATCTGACCATTTTTTTATTAAGAGAAAAATACAGAAGAAAAAATATTTATCTGAAATTTTAAGTTTATCTTTTTCTTTTTCTATTCATTGCTGCAGTAAGAACATTGGTAAGATCATTTGTCATTCCTTGAACTTTAGGTGGTAACATTTGTCTTGTTTCATTATTAATTAATCTATCATAATCTCGAAAAGCTGCTTGACCCAATAATAATAAAATTTTTTCTTGTCTTTCAAATTTATTTGTTTGTTGTTTCATACTTTCATGATGATGATGATCAGTTGATAAAACTAAATGAAATGCTGAATCCATAATTGAACGAAATCTTTGTTGATATGTTTGTAAAAGTGTTATAGCAACTTGTCGTTTTTCATCAAAATTTAATTCTAATAAATGTCGTCCTTGACGATAGAAATGTGGACCTTGTTTAGCCAAATCAACAACAGATGCATCAGCAGCAAAAATATGTCGTTGAATACGTGAATATATTAATGGTAATTCAGGTAATGAAGCAAATCGCGTTTTACAATTACATATTGAATAAATCATCCAATAAGGAAGTTCAAGTTTTGTATTTGCTGTTAATGTTGATAAATTTGGTCCTTCTTTACCTTCACTTTTATCATCATTTATTGCTGCAGATGATGAAGATTCAAGAAAACCTAGTTTTGGTATATCAACAAGTAATTGACAACGAATACGTTCTTGTGTTGAGAGAATATCATCAATAGAAAAATAATCTTCATACATCTGAAAAACAAAACAATTTTAATTTCTTCTTTTTTTTTTTATTCAACAGATAACTGATTAATAGCTATCTGACAACGACGATGCACTAATTCTGAATAATTAGTTTTATTAAGAATGAAATGTGAAAGAAATAATCTAAAAAATAAATAAAAAATAAATTTTTTTCAAATAATTTTTTTCATTTTTACCTAAAAGCATCTTTAACAAATTTATAATTTTGTGTTGATGGAAATTGAAAAATATTTCTCAATGATGCATCATCGATCTCATTGAATAATTTAACAAACAATTCAACAAGAAATGTTCGTGCTGATTGCGTCAATTCGATGAAATTGAAATTCTTTTAAATATAAAAAACACTTTTATCTTTTTTTCTACATTATTAATATAATAATTTACTTTAAATATATTGAGTGTTAATGATTTTGATATTAATAATTGCGAAAGTGCTTGACCAAAATTTGCTAATTGTTGATTTTTAAGTAATGAAAGATCTTTAAATCTATCCCATGTATGATATTGTAATGATATCTAAATATATTTCAATTACAAAGAATTTTAATGATAATAAACATTTTTGTTCTTTTACTTGAAAACGACGATCATATGCACAAAATCGTTGTAAGATTAATGTATAATATGGATTGTAAACTTTTTCATGTAAACAACAATGAACAGTGACCTTGATAGAACATTCTCGAAATATTTGAATTTAATAAAAACTAAACTTACATGAATTATTTCTCGTTCTTGTACTTTATTTAAATTAAGTTTATGAAGTTTTTCAACGGCATCATCACAATCCTAGACAAAATATATATATTCAAATTTTTATTCAAATAGAAATTTAATCTATTTAGTTACAACTAAAAATATTTAGCTTTATTGTATGTCTCTTCACATCATCACCTTTATTATTTTCTCTAGAGAAATGTATATACTGAGTTTCATACTAATAGACAGAATGAGATGAAGAACAAAATCAACATGATTCATATTAGGAGAAAAAAAAGAATAATCTGAAGATTCATTGTTCTTTGAAAAATACATAATTATTAAAAAAAAAACCTAGTTGTATTATAGAAGTTTTTCAATAAGGATTTGTATTTCTTTTCCTTTTCCTTTATTGTCATTGTATTTATTATCTTCTTCATCTATATCCGGTCATTATTTATTTGCTCTTTTTTTTTTATTCGATCTGTTTCCTCTATTCTATTCTTTCTTTTGTTGATATAACAAGTCCATTAGTTTATTGCTCACATTCATTCTTTCATTCTCATAATTTGCCTCACTACACACTGGTTTTTTTTATACCGATTGTTTTCGAAATTAGAATAGTTGATATATTTAGATTAATCATTGAAAAATTCAAATAAATATCAAAATAGGGGAAGATTTATCTTATATATCATATAGAAACTAGCAGAGTTATCTAAAGAAATTAATAAATTTTCTTGACCTAATACAAAATTCGATAATAAATCTTATTTTGTTAACTATGGAGTTTCTCGTCATTAATTTGTGTAAAAAATTAGCATTATTTCTGTTGTCTTTATGACATCTCGAGTTTCTATATGCCTTATCTATACTTTGTAAAAGTTTCATGACAGAATATTATTTAAATATATATAATTTCTATAAATTACTTCGCTTGTTAATAAAGTTCCAAAAATTAATCGTCTAATATCTGTATTCATATGTTGTTTTTTAGCTAATTTTCGAATTTTTTCATCAAATAATTGTTCAACTTTTTGATTTTTATTTGTTTTTTTATTATCTTGAACAGTTTGTTTTTGCCATGCTGATCCAACAATCCACCATCGTCCTTGTTCTTTAGCATTAAGAAAATCTTGTAAACCAACATTAAGCATATTAGCTTGTTGTACTGTTTTATCTTTGACTAAATTTTTATAAATTTTTCTTAAACGATCAATACGTTCCGGTTCAAAACCACCTGGTAATTTTCTGACATCATTATTTTTTAAACTTTTTATTGTATCCATCATAAATTCTAAACGTTTTGATGATGATGATATTAATGTTGATGATGAACATATTGTTCGTAATTCTTGTAAAAATGTTTTTAATTGTAATGGATCATCTTTACGTAATAAAAATCCACTTGTTTTTAATAATAAAAGAATTAATTCAAGACGTTTTTCATTTAATGGATTACTATTTAATATATATCGTGCGACATCAAATATAATTTTTCCATTTGTCATATAAAATGCGTACAGATATGAAATAAATATAATTAAATTATCATTGATTTTATTTGATACTTCATCATTAATATGTTCAAGAAATATTTGAAAGAAATTTTCAAGTATATATGATCCAATTTCTAAACCAATATTAGCATGAAGAAGAGAAGCAAGTAATGCATGTTCAGCAAGTAAACTTTCACCAGTTAATGAAAGTGATGATAGAAGACTATCGTGATATAATTGATATATACATGCATGAATTGATGCACGAGATTGTGAACGATAAAGTGTTTCAATTTCAATTAATATTGATGAGAGATTTTTTTCACTCAAACGATTTAATTGACCTTGAAGACGACGTTTTAATTCTATGTTTGAATTTTCATCGGATGCATTTTGTTTTTGACGAAGCGCTGGAGGTATATAAGTTGTACCTTAAATAAATCAAATAAATATATAATTATTTAAAAAAAAAAGGATTTGTAAATATTATAAAAAAAACGATTGTCACTATTGACCCACTTCTGTTTAGATTTTTCTATGTAAAATTCGTAATACTATAGAGAGCGAGAAGTGATATTAAAAATAGAATTATAAATAATTGGTTATTAAAATATTTGATTACAGAATGTAAAAAAAATAAATAGATTCGAGTAAACTAATATTAATTTTAGTATTCTATACATTTTAATATAACTTCTATTTGCTCATCTAAGATTTGTATGAATCCTAGACAATGACTTGTGTTTAAAAGATATACCTTATTTCTCTGTTAAATTAATAATGAAAAGCTGTTAGCGCAATCCCTATGAGATTGAAACGTAAAATACAAAATAGCTGTTGTAACATAAGTTACTACGAATTAATAACATCGCTTACGATCTATAGTCAGCGTCTGCCATGATCTATGATACAAATTATTAGTAATTAACTAATCAGTTAGTTTTAACTAATTAATGTTAATTGACAATGTCTATGATGAGCCGTTGCTAGGGTGTCTGTCACGTCTGTAGCGAGAGGATGAAGATATATCTAATTGCTGTATATAGATGATAGGGGAGATACTAAAAGTTGTAGGGATAATAATATAGGAAGTCTTAGAAATCTTATGACATCTTTCGAAGCCTTTTAAAACTCGTTGTTTCTTCTCTAATTCAGATAGATTTTGGACATTCTATATATCAATGAATCTAGCTTAATAACCTCATTCTACGTCAAAAATCATAATAAACTTCGTGAAATGATGCGATATAATTGGGGTCTTCTATATAGACTTAGTTATGATTGACAATCAATCCCTAGGAAAATCGAAATAGTAATCTATAATCATAATAATTAATGGACAAAGTGTAGAGTTTCAACACTTGTCTGACATTTTTTCAGCTTCTTGAACTGACAAATTGCACTTTTCCCTTGATAAAATAGCACTATATTTTTAGTTGCAATTGAGTGAAAAAATTTATGATAATACTTCTGAAGCATTAGTCACTTAAATCCTTACACTTAACTATTTTACTTTACGAGTAATCTCAACTTCGCGATTATGAACTACTTTTTTTTTACATAATTAGAGACAAAATTAAACCTTCTCATTTATTCTTACTTGAACTATTTTTAACAACATTGCCTTTAGTATCAATTGTTCGTCCATAAATATCTTCTTTCACTATTGGAGCTTCTTCACTATCGTCTTTTTCTTCTTCTTCATCTTCATCTTCATCTTCTTCATCGTCATCAAAATCGCCTTCATTTTCATCTTCATCTTCTTCATTTTCATCAAAATCTTCTTCATCCTCATCAAAATCTTCTTCATCTTCATCAAAATCCTCTTCATCTTCCATTGAATCATCATCATCGATCATTTTAGTTTGAACTTGTTCATTAAATTTAACTACAGATGTTTTTTTTCTTTTTTGTTTTATCTTGTTTAATATCTTCAGTTTTATTTGCTAATTTAACTCTTTCTTTTTGTTTTTTAGCTAACCATTGTTGATCTTCATCATTTTCATCATACCAAGCATTACCTTCTCCATCACCTAATTAATATTTACAAATAAATTTTTAATTACAACAAAAAAACAAATATATAAATAACCTTCTGCAAGGAGGATTTGTTTCCGTTGATCTCTATCACAAAAATCAAGTAAAAAATCCAACCCATCATCAACAAAACCACGTAAATAAGTTTTTCTATCAGATTTGATACCTAAAAGTTTTTCTAATTTTTTTATATGCATATCTTCAGCTTGATTATCTTCAAGTAAATTCTTTCGACGCTGTTCTTTAGCATCCTATCAATAAAAGAAATTAAGTATTAGTTAAAACTAAAGAACAGCTGTTTATTAAACCTCTTCATCAAATGTCAATTCAGTTGATTCATCTTCAGATTTTTTCTTTTTCTTTTTTTTTCTTCTTTTTCTTTAAATTATTTTCTTGTTCAGATGAAGATACAAGTGCATCGACAGATACTGGAATCTAAATTAAAAAATTGTTTATTTTTTCTAATAAAAAAGATAATAATCAAACTTTTTCTCGATGTTGCCATGCATTTCGTTTTGCTTTAACTAATTTTCTCTCGAGTTGACGACGCTTTTTTCGAGGAAGAAGATGATTTTCTTGTTTTAATTCGATTTTCATTTTATCTAAAACAATTTTATCTATTATGTTAACGCATAAAAAATCATCCAATAATTTCATCAGATTCAAGTTCATGTTCAATATAAAATTCAGTTATTTTATTTACAACAATATTCATATTTAAACTATGATCGGTCATTTCGTTCAATACCTACAAAAAATAAAACAAAATAAATAGATTTACAATTGAATATATATATACCTGTTGTTCGAAAAGAACTTCTCGAGCATCGTTTGAATCAATGGCAAGAGCAATAAGAAAATCTTCATTGTAAGGAACTGATCGAAATGCTATCTAAAATAATTATTTAACGATTTAGAAAATCTTTCTGTAAAATCTAATTACTGAAAAAACGCCACGTGTAATCCAACCATGAAAACGTTTTAATGTTTGTCCATAAGCTTTATTCATAGCATCTTCAACAGTTTGATCACCTTGACCAAATTCATGAAGAAAACATGACAGAAAATGAATACTTCTATAATGATAGAATCAAAAACATTTTATTATTCTTTCATGTCAAATAGACATTTCTTCCAAATCAAAGTGTCACATATAAATTCTATTGATCCAGAAATTTTTAATTTAGTTATATTACATCAAACAGATTCTATCGTTTTCCATAGTATGATCTCTGTATTACAGATGTGGAATATTGTATCCTTATTCCTTTTTTTTTAATAATGACTTATGTCTGTCATTATTAATATAGAATAACATGAATATCTTTGTTTTATTCAAATATATTAATAAGAGAATTAGTAAATTGTAATCATTGATAATCTATATCATAATCAAATTGAAAGTTTATCTTATTTTCTATCAATAGATTATATTTCAATATGATGTAATCGAATAGTTATTTTATTTAATAAGAGAATTCTTTCAAGTGATAATATCCGTTTAAGTTCATATTTTTTTCTCATAGATAGAATACGTAGTACACTTAAAAATCCAAGAAAAATACACATTATTACGAATTCATCATATATATCTCTTGTAATTTGAAGCAATCTAAACATGATTCCGTATTATCTATTTTAAAAATGCATATAGAATATGTAAATAAAGTGAATATGATTAGTCTCTATTACATTTCAAAATTAAATCAATTGTATCTTTCTTTCCTATTCTATGATTTATGCAAAAACTAATTAGAAATATTCTTGTAGATTGTTAGTATAGATTTAAAAATCGAATATACCTTTTAAGCCAAAGAAGTGAATCAGTTGCGGAATTTTTTTCTTTTATTGTTTTTGATATTATTTCATCATTAACAATTGAATATAAAGTTTGATATTTACTCGGATCATTACTTATTTTTCTTCTTAATTTCTATAAAATTATATATTAATAATAAATTTATTTATAAAGAAAAAAGTATTTTTAACCTACACTAATATTACCATTAGCATCTGCACGTAATGGAGTAAATGTTGTACTATTAAATTTATCTATTAAATTCAAATTATTTTTACATTAATTTTAATATAGAAATGTTTTTTTACCAATAAGAGTAAGATATTGTTCACAGATAGAAAGAAAAAGTTCAGAATGTATTTCATGAAATGCTAAACAACTTAATTGTGCGAATCTATAAAATACAAAAAATAAAACGATTTTGTATATTATAAATATGAATAGATCATATTTTGAATTACGTATTAGGTAGTTGAGAGAAAAATGTTTTATAAATAATTTGTTTTGGTAAAATTGTTGTTGCTATTGAATTTACAGATCTATGAAAATAGAATAAATAGAAAATAATATGAATTAATATATATATACTTAGTGGGTTCATGTTCAGTAAATGACTGTCGATTAGTTGAGATTCTATTTGAAAGTTTTCGTGGAGATGGAGAAAGTAAAAGTAAAGATTGAGATGAATCACCAGTCGCTAATTTAACACATTCGTCAAGTGTATGAATGAATGCATCACATGTTATATTTAACATTGATGATGATTCATCTAATTTCTTCAAAACAAAAACGAAAATTTTATTTTAATACATCTATATAATATCAACAAATATACTTTAACATCAGGTATTGGTGTATCATTTGCTATAGATTTAATAGCATGAACACGTTGTGTAAGAACTGTTTCATAGAGACGTAATTCTTGTACTTTTAGTTTTATTTCTTGATCAATTGCTGATAAATGTGTAACTAAAAACGAGAAAATCATATTCAATAAACCAACAAAAAAACAAAATTTTATTCATTTACCTAATGTTGATGATGTATTATTATTATTGTTATTATTATTAATTGGAATTGATGTTGTAGATTTTGTTCCTCTTGATTTATGTGTTCCTAAAGCAACAAGCCAACGTTGTCGTTCAGGTTGTGATTTAGCTTTTAAACAAAAAAATTGTTCGCCAGGAATAATTAAATCAAAACGAAATGGATCATGTGGAGGAACTAAATTTACAAAAAAACAAGTTTTATTTATTTATTAATTAATTAAATGAATAATTTAACCTTTCACTTCACAGGCAAGTACTAAACATGAACCTTTACATCCTTCATGAATTAATTCACTTGATTTATAATATGAAAGAACACCTGTTTCATCTAATACAAAATACCGAGGTTGCCATCCTATAATAAAATAAATAAAATTTTATTCGAAATATTTATTTAAGATTTTCTTACCATTATAATAATTCGTCCATTTATAAAGTACACCCTCCATGTAAATTCATTTATCTAGAATAGAATTTTCAATTGATTATATTTCATTGAAAATATATCAGATGTAAAAATAATATTATGTTATACGACATTAGTCGAATTATGAAGCGGAACATTCAATAATATTTTTTACTAGACAGAAAGTTTTAGTTTTTATTTTGGATTTTTTAAATAAAAAGTATTTGTATTAACATAGTACAAATTCGTACGTTTATCAATACTTCACCTATGTGATCAATTATTTTTCTTATGAAAACCAATTATAGTCGAAGAATATGTACGTGTCTCTCAATAGAGCACGATTGTTTGTCGCTGACGATGATTGTTCTATAATTTTATAGTGAAGTAATAAAACATACTCAATATATTCGTTTAGGAATATTTTTGTCAATAATTAAAAGTATCTAGAATAGAATAAATTAAGAATTATCGATGCATTTATTATTTTTTGAATAAAATATCTCTAAAATGAAACAGTAGAGATATTTTCTAGAGACAGAGAGATTTAGATTTGTATAGTGACAGTTCGGCTTAGTATCGCATAGCGCGCGTCGGAATGAGTCATCGATGAATACAGAGGGAAACGAAAAAATAATTATAGGATGATTTAAATGTCGAATTAAAACGTTTTTTTACAATTCTTCCTTCGTGATTTTTAGAAATTTCTTTGTGAAGGATATAATACTTTGAAGAACTTTCATTCCAGAGTTTAATCATCGTATTATAGAGTGACATCGAGTTCTATCAATGAGAGTTGATGATTAATATCGAAAGCAGCGCCCTCTATCATCAAACAATCTTGTTGTAAAGTATACTTGTTCTCTTGAAAGAGACAAAACTCAATTTAAACGAAGAAAAAAAACTGGTTTAAAGTAGTAGAAGTTGTCATACTTATAAATCCGATATAATTTAATTATGATTAATTTATTAGTGATCAGAGATCGAGTCTGAAAGTCTATCAAAGTATCAATGATGAACAGCGATAACAGAATAGGAGTTTATGATGTAATTTATTGAGCGAAAGAAAAATAAGACAAGATAGTTTTTTTCTGTTACATTTTAAATCAATTTATGATTCTTATGCTCATTAATCTTTTGATTTCTATATGAGTTAATGAAGAACAAGTATCGTTATAATAATATTAAACAGAAAAGAGAGAGATAATCACTACTTTAAACATGTTTGATACTTTATTGATACAATAAATAAAGATATGTGGAAGAATTTGCCAAGCATTGTTTATCTTTCATCTTAATATATAAAACGGAAATATCTTGATATCTTTCACAATACAGTAATAGAAAGAATAGTAACAATACTTTAGAAAAAGACTTGTCTTACTTAAGAATCTTTTTTATTGAGACTAAAATCATTTAAATTCAACCAAAATATGAAACTGCGTTCTTACTTAATTATTTCGAAGTCATTTTGCATACAAACTGAAAGTAATTGCTTAGATATTCGATAAATAGAAATATTGTCAAACAATAAAACAGAAAGTATACATGTCATTTATTGTTTTTACTATCTTGGCAGAGATGATTTACGTAGTGTAGACAAGAAACTTGATAAATGATGTAATGTGACAGTATAGTATATCACTGATCCATAATTTCGCCAATATTTTCATTGCACAGTGAACATATGTTAGAGAT
This sequence comes from Adineta steineri, assembly GCA_905250115.1. Classification (NCBI taxonomy): domain Eukaryota; kingdom Metazoa; phylum Rotifera; class Eurotatoria; order Adinetida; family Adinetidae; genus Adineta; species Adineta steineri. The sequence continues at coordinate 100,159 of CAJNOI010000214.1, forward strand.
CGTGAGAGTGAAGAATATGATGATAAATTATTTTGAATATTACTATCTACACTTAGTATGAACGTATTTTGATAAAATAAATATTGAATATCACTCCAAATTCATGACATGACTTCAGTTTTATTATTAGTCTACCATTGTAGCTATAGTGAAGAGTCTATAAATGTATAATTAGTAAATTTATTTTGAGTTTAAACCTTTGCAATTTTTTCATGATTTCTTTTTAAAATATGTTTGATATAAATCATTTTTACTTTAGTTCATACATCTTGTAATATTGAACTAATACAAATTGATAACTATTATACTTAGATCAAATGTTTCACTCAATAAATAAATGAATATTGATCATTTTACAGAATATTTTTTAAGTTTAAAATTGATCTGTTAAAATAGAGATGTACAACTTGCGTTGTCAAACATCATCTTTCTTAAAACTACTATATTCATTGAATTTTTATTGTTTTACTGTTATGTCTATTGCTATCAGTCGTATGACAATGATGATTTTATTTGCTTTCTGTGACCATCAAAAAAGAGTCATAAAAACGGTAATTTATGATTCAAAAAGCAAACTGATGAAAAATCTTTACTTGATTTTTCTAATGAAAATATTCTTATTAAAAAAACGATGACGATGCAGTTATTGTTTGACGTGCAACAATTTATAAATAGAATAGCGAAGGTTGAAGGTGAATATGGATTTGAATACATGTAGCGTCCTACGTACTAACTATTCATTAAAAAATAAAAAAAAAATATATAGATCTGTTATAATAGTTTGTTGTCATTTTTGTTCACATCCATACTATAATAGTCTCCATCATAATAAATAAACAAAAGCAAATTTCGTATCATCCTTATTGTTATTCATATGTTCTAATGGATTATTTGTATACATCAAATTTCATGAGCGAAGTTAGAAGAAAAGTAAAATGTAATTTTGTTTTTATTCTCTTCCAACAAATTTTTCATTGAAATAAATGTAAAGAAAATCTTTGGTTGTAGCAATTTCAGTTATGATCGATTTATCGATGATTGTATACTAACTTTAAAAATATGATATTATTTAGAAAAAGTCATTCGATGAATTAATTACGCATTATAATATGTTAAAGATGAACGATATATTAAGTTACAAGAAAAAGAAATGTCAAGTATGTAAAATAGTGACATAGATTTTAACTCTGTAAAATTTGAATGTGTGTAAAACGTATAATATTGTGAAATTAAAATATTCTATATTAACGTGACATGATTCGCATTGTAAAAATGTGTTATCCTGTAAAGAGTATAGATAATTAGATATGTATTTGGCGTTTTTTTTTATGAAAAAAACTAACAAAAGTGAAATTTATTATTTGTCCAAAAAAAGAGGAAGAAGAATCTGTAAAAGACTAGTCTTTCCTCGTAATTCTGTATTTTAATATAAATAAAAAAATAGTTTTTGATTACTCGCACAAAGTGAACGAATGCACTTGTAGTGCGAAGAAATCATTCGTTGATTAATAGTTTTAAAAAAATCCTCTAGGGCCGCCACCAAAACCACCACCACCGAAGCCTCCAGGGCCACCTCCACCAAAGCCTCCTGGACCACCGCCAAAACCGCCACCACCGAAGCCTCCTGGGCCTCCACCAAAACCACCACCGCCGAAGCCTCCAGGACCACCGCCACCAAAGCCTCCTGGGCCTCCACCAAAACCACCACCACCGAAGCCTCCGGGGCCTCCGCCAAAACCACCACCACCGCCACCGAATAAGTCTACAAAAATCATATGAAGATAATAGTAACAAATAAAAATTAGTTAAACAATAGTTATTCAAGACATTTACCTCTAAGAAAATGATGATGATGATGATGATGACCAAACATGTCCAAGAATATGTTTTATGTCAATGTATCGACAATATTGACTGATCAATGGCGTATATATATACGCTATCTAAATTTACTGGAATAAATATTTGCACTTTTTCAATGGTGTCATTGTCAGCTCTTTTTCTTTTCTTCGTTTATTCGACGTGACAAAAAATTACATTGATAATATTGTTTACATTCATCCTTCACTTACTCTCCCACCTAATTTCTGTTCGTTTTTTTGTAAAAGTGCATTCATCGTTATAGTTATACGCATTGATGTATAGTTATAATTTAGAGTGTGAACATGAAATGACGCGATTTTTAATAATGAAACGCTCTCTATAACATTTCTAATTTATATTCAATGCATTCAAGATACATGTTTGATTTAATATTACTCTTTTTGATATTTTTTCCATAGAAAGTTTATGTAACAATCGAAAATTCTTCTAATACTTGAAATAGTTTTATTAAATTCGCAATTACGTATCAACTTAACCCGATTGACTATGTAAATAGAATAATATCATATACTTATTTAAAGAATAGAAACCTTGGTTTTATTTAAATATTAATTATATCTAAGGTGTCGACGCTCTTTATGACACTTGGTTTCCATAATCATAGTTGTATACTTGTGAAACATTATACTAGTTGACTATGAGATCTTTTAGTACCTAATATTTTACTTATCTCATATCGTTTCATTCTTATATGCAAAAGAAAATATATAGTATTTAACTGATTACTAGAAGACGTTGATTGTTATTCACATTATAAGAAAATTCTTCAAGTTATTCGTAGGATCCGGAAAAAAAATTTTGCGTTCTGATAGATTAGTATTGGTTACTGAGATTTATCAAACGTTGTGAAAATAAGCATAAAAAGTGTGTTTTGGAACTTTAGATTATGATCATATAAATTTGTTTAATGCCATTGTTTATTAAAAGTTTTATTAGAAATGAACCAATATAGAGTTAGAATAGTTTTTCTTGACACATACAATCTTTGCAGAACGCTTCGATAGATATTCTTCAATTGACACCTTCTTTGTTCATTCTTATTGAATTATTTACACAGATTGTATATAGATTAATCTTCTATATGATTTCTTTTGCTTTCAAATACAAGCTACTACGATGACAACTAACACAATAATTTCCAGAGAAACTATTGAATAAAAATATGGCAATTCAATTTAATCAGTAATTTTTATTATATTTTCATTTATTGTTTCTATTTTGATTGTATTTGATCCTATAACATTTGAATTTTATTAACAAAAGTTATATATATACATTTTTCTAGTAAAAAAAACTTTATAGACAGAAGAGAAAAATCAAATTTTGAATATTTAGTGTTGATATATTTTCATTTCTCACTTAACTACCTGTCCATGAGACAAACATAATAAAAAACAAATGCGCAAATAAATAAGAAAAAAAATAAAACATCATTTATTACTTGTCAAACTACACATGTCATGAACGCAGCGAAGTATAATTCCTCTCATTGAGTAGATAATAGACATCAAGCAAGTGTATTCATAGTGAAAAAATTACTAAATATTTATGTATTTATCTATTTCTATCGTATATCCATCGTTTGTAATATAACTAATAATATTCAGATCTACCATAAAATACCTAATTCATCATTACAATATTGATAAAAAAATTTGAAACAGTGAATAAGATAGTACATTCTAGTAATAACTGTATCGATCAAGAAAATATTGTTTACTATCATCCATAAAGATTTGCAATAGAAAATACTGTTGTCGTATATATAATAGAAATTAAAACACAAATTGGATCATTTTCTATAGAATATTAGTATTTCATTCCTTTTTTTATCATTAATATTACATATTTCACACTATTGTTTAAAATGTCACATATATATTATATAGTAAAACTAAAGACGAAATGCATAATTATTTGATTACAAAGAACTACATTTTATACCCTATAAGAGCTCTTTTTTAAAATATATTTTTCTAAAACTTTTTTGTATCGTAATGGATCAGTTATATTTCATATTTGTAACATGAACTACAATAACTATGTACTCTTCATGCATTCTTTCAAACTAGTAAAAGTATGAAGAAGGTTATCTGATATGAAGATAAATTCGGTTTCTGATGGAATGACAATATCATCTAAGAAACGAAGTGCGTTAATTTGATTCTGCATTTGTGGAAGATATTTATAATGAAAAAATATAAAAATCATGTCAGGATACAAATCGATAATCAATATAATAAGTCTGAAAAACGATGCTGATAGAAGGTAGGAAGTTTGATAAAAGAATTATACAAATATTATACAAGATCATACATGATCTTACTGACAATCCAATATTATAAGAATCATACCAATA
>CAJNOI010000214.1:108602-139445 GCA_905250115.1 Adineta steineri
GTGCACCATACGGTCCTGGTGGTGCACCATACGGTCCTGGTGGTGCATTATATGGCCCTGGTGGTGCACCATACGGTCCTGGTGGTGCATTATATGGCCCTGGTGGTGCACCATATGATCCAGCACCTGGTCCATTATGTTGGCCACCATATACCCCGGGTCCAACTTGTGGCGCATTATGTTGACCGCTATATTCAGCGGGCGTACTGTGTTGACCAGCGTTATATCCGATGGGTGCGTTGTGTTGTTCACCACCCGGTGCATTCTGCTGAGCAACGCCATGTCCTGCATGATGGCTGCCACGATTTCCGCTTGATCCATGATGATGATGACTACTGCTATGCCCCTCATGTTTACCGTGTTGACTACTATGGGCACTTCCCTGGCTCTTGTGCGAACAAGCAGAACCTCCTCCTTCTTTATGAAGAGAAGCAGGGCCTTTTGATTTATCATTTTCTTTCACAACGCTGCCTGGGCCGCTACCAAGTCCACCTTAAAAGAAAATCAAACAAGGGTTTTCTCAGAATCATTCACATTGAAGCTACATATGTTAAAGTTAGGAGTAATGCCTCATAGTTAAAAATTTTATTCAATACTGACAGTATTCGAAGCTATAGTTTCTCTATGAAACTTTATAAGTATTTAGGTAGACAAATATACTTGTATATTGTTTTACATGATCATAATATTAACTATTGAAGATTTTCTTCATCAGTAATAGAAATAAATTATCATAAGTGAAATAAAAACTGATATTCACGACATAACTTTAATTTGTATGGGATTTACCTGAATGCTGATGATGATGGTTATGTTGCTTATGATGATGATGTTGATGACCAGACATTTTAAAAAATTGATAATTTATTCGCTGAAGTTTGGCAGACTATTCAATCCTCAACAACATACATATATATATACTTTTTTTTATGTTTGTCCTTGAGTGTCGTTTGGAAAGAATATTTGTGCTTATTATAATGTGCGTATAAAGAAATTTTCTTTCTCTTACAATTGAATTAAATACAAAGAGTATTAGCAGTATATTTTTGTACCTTTTTAGCATTTGTTTCGTTTGTTTCTTCTAAAGACACCGCTGTTGTCGTTTGCTTGCATTAAGTGTAGACAAAGCATTTTATATTGTTATTGCACGTTATTTTAGCTTTCAATAAATATTTAACAGATTTACCTATTATGTTGGTCAAAACAATGTTGTCTTTCATCGAACGGCATTGTTTTTCACCAAGAGAAAATCGACTGAAGACACACTTTTAAATGTTAAAATATGCGTTTAAAAGAGAATTACTTTTTGAAAACAAACCGATTTAATGATGAAACGCTTACGAATTGTATTCTCTCAAAGCCATTAAACAGTTTTAATTAATTTTAGGATATGTAAAACAAATAAACTGTTCTGTATTATGTTGACAAAATTCACTAAAAGTTTATTGTTCCTATCAAATCAATAGTCATCATTAATTATTAGTTTCATAAATATATGAATTTTTTTAATGTATCTCAATACATTTTTCAAATAGTAGACGATAAATGTGATAACTACTGAAGTATACTGTCTTTTTTTTAGTTAGATAAGCAAAGTTATAGTGTTGAGAATATATTATAAATTTCAAACTGAATATTTTATATTTATGATCACCCAATAACATCTGACATCATTATGACAAAATTTTGTGATATATTTTTTATGAATTGTTGTATATATATCTATATTCGACATATTATGAATTATTTCGTGAATTTAAGAGTAGAAAATTTCTCAATGTACCATCAATCATTCAAAACATAAGTTCATAACATACAAGATTATCATGAATGCATTCTTATGTGACAGTAATAGTCTGTACGATCCATTCAAATTTTTTATTATAAAAATCTTTATTAATAGATGTAGTTTTATTAATTTTTACATAGTATTTTCAGTGTAGGAATATCTACCATAGCTGAATTGGCTAATAAGTCATCAATAATGAAAAAGAGAAAGAACAATGATAAGATAATATATATATATATATAAATAATACTCTTATTCAAGTGAACCTGAATTGTAACAGTTCATCACGATTTATATTGCATAAAATGATCTAATCTTATATATATATAATAAACTTAGATCGAACAAATCAAATTTAAATTTTAGATTAATTTTGAGTATACAAATTTTGGTGAATACACAGTATATGTTTAAGGAATGAAGAGTACAAAAATCTATTTTTTGTTTGATTACTATATATATTTTAATTAATAAAAAATATTTAAAAAAAATACTTGTTTATGTTTGACGTAATCGATGTATCATAGGAATGTAGAAGGGTGTTATTTTTCGATTATTTCTGCTACATAATATCACTGATAAGACTTCGTGTCGAAATTCACTGAATGTAATCATATAAAGTGGAAATGATAATATGTGATATGTAAAGAGCATCGAGTCCAGTATTATTAGAAGAGTATAACTTGCTGTATTTCCGAAAAATGCAAAACCTACAGTAGCTGGTATAGTCATAATCAAAAAGAGAAATGTTGTAATAACAACTGTAATTGATATAGTTCGATGATGGATACTTGAATTTTGAAGTATTGTCGTGCGACGTAGACGAATCAAACGATAGATAACACCACCGTTGAATATAAGCATTAGTAGAAACGGTAAACAATTGTACATGACTAAATTAACAAAATCCCATGTAGGAGAAATAATATAGAAACCAGAATTAGCATGTAATGATCCGTTTATGTCGTAAGAACAAGCAAATATAATAATGTGAACGTTGAATAAAATAAAGAAAATGATAACACATGTAATAATAATGAGAACATATTTAGAACGACCAAACCGTGTTCGATGAAGATAAGTCAATGATAAGTATCGATCGAAACAAATAAATACACGTAGCCAAGCCGATGTTTGAGGAGTAAAATAATTAAGAAAATAAGAAAACTTACATGAAATAATCGTGTACGTACTTAGTTGAAAACCATGTATACTCAACGTATAATGATCTAAATTCCATCCATACAACATGAGAATATCAAAAATAACAACTGTACGCATATAATATAATATTGGTCGTTCTCTTGCGTTTCGAAATTTTGATCGACACAGAACGATAAATGTTAGTAGATTGAATATAGTGCCTACAATAATTAGGCATAAACTATAATATGCAACCGCATTTGTCAAGATGCTCGATTTTTTAGAATACACTATTGTACTGTTCGACATAATATGATAAATTGACTTTCACATTTTCAGGAATGCATTATTGTGAGTATTTGATGAAAGTTCTTGTCCAATTATAACTAGAATAAATGAATAGTCTTAATACTAATTTTAGAATAAATGTCTGAACACTATTTGATTTAATTAGATAAATAATTATTTGAAAGAGATCAAGATTAGTCAAAGAATTTAATTCATAGTAAAATTTACCTCAATTATAATCAACAATTGTTAAGTACACGACCGAACGATCAAAAAAGAAGAGGAATGTTAGTTGAATGACAGTTTGCATAGAAACATACAGACATATTTCTGTACGATGAAGAAAATTTGTAATAAATTATAATCTACTACGTACATAGACAGACGTTTTCTTGTAAAATCAAGAGAAAGAAAAAATCACGTTTTTACTAATTTATAATTCAGCTCGATTAATAACTTCTATAAAATGAACAACAAAAGAATCACATTTTTACCAAAAATGGAAAACATCATAGCTACGCATCGACTCATTTACATTCTCATCGAGTTACTGCGAGGTATTTGTCGTTCTATTTTTGTGATCTGCATAAGGTAAAAGTGTATTACGCATATATAGTAATAAATAGAATGAGCAAAGTCAATTTTCTAAGACATAGATGACGTGCCATCATGATAGAACAACAAAAGTGATTGGTGAAAGGTTAATAATTGAGCAAGTGTAATTTATCTCATCCGTTCTTTATTGTAATTTATCATTCTAAAATACAAAAATGTCCTGAGCAAAGTAACAAAATAGAACAAGAAGTTGTAACTAATCTCAGTTGTCAAATATTTCAATTTACTTTACAGATCGAGTTCTTCTATTATTGATTTGTGGATCAGATTTCATAATACTCGAGTAAATTCAGTCCACATTGAACAGAATCCTACTAGAAGTTATAGAAACTCAAATTAGAATCGATAATAACAATTCAGTCATTAATATGCCGAGAACTTTTAAGAAAAAAAATTGATTGAGATTATCCAAATCGAATAGGACACAGTTAAATAAAATAGAAAATCATTCATACTAACACATAGAATAGACTGATTCGACCTAGCGATTTTAATCGGTGTGGTAGGTGTGGCAGGGTAGTCAAAGAACAAAAACTCACTCACACACATGAAAGTTAATTTGAAATAATAAAAAGTATCATTTTATTTTATTAATATTTGCAATTTATTGTTGTTTTAATTTAAAAAAAATATCCTTAACATACTTAGATAGAATGTCAAAATACCTGTCGGTACTTCTACATGCATGTACCTTAACCTCTGTAAGATTAATGCAGGATTCAACAAATTTTAAAAACAATTCTGTTTGTACTACAAAATATATTAGAGATGGGGAAAATGACAGTTATTAATTTACAGAATTATTTTTATAAATTCAGAAAATACTAAGACAGAACTAAAACGAACTGTTATCATTATTGTCACTCACCTTAGTTAAATATTGACTTTTATGTTCTTTTTATATATATTAATCAGACAAAAACGATACAGAGTCATTGTGTTTTTGTTTCGTTCTATTATAAATAACAGCCATGTGGTCTACTCTATTTATGATTAGTATATTATTGTATATTGCTTATCGTTTTTTAAAGTATTGGATATTAGATCCATGGTATATTCACAAAGATTTATGGGCACAAGGTATTCCAGGACAATATACACCTGTAGTAGGTGAGATACTTAATGTACGTCGTGCTGTTCTTGCTGACGATCCTCTATCTTTTATGGTTGAAATGGGAAAGAAATATGGCAGTTACTATCATACATCATTTGGTCCAGTACCTCGCCTTTGTACGAGTGATCCATCATTAATTCAAGGTGTATTAAAAACGAATGCTCGTTTTTATCGTAAATCTAATTTGATGCGATTAATTCTGGGAACTTTATTAGGTTATGATAATCTCTTATTGGCTGAAGATAATATTCATAGTCAACATCGCCGTCTTATTGCACCTGTTTTTCAACATCAAAATATAAATTCAATGATTTCACTTATGGTTGAATTAACATCAAATCTACTTACGAAATGGAAACTAACTCTTCACGATGTAGAAAATAAAGGAAAAGAATTAACTATTGATATACAGAATGAAATGACACATTTAACATTAGATATTGTAACTGGCTGTGTTTTTGGAAATGGATTAATGAAAAATGAAAATGTTCGTGAAATAATTTATAGAAATGTAACAACAACATTAGAAGATGTTCAAAACAGAACATTGAATATGATTGGTCTTATTCCGATTATAAATCGTTTACCTTTTCCAAGTAAACAACGTATCGATAAATCAAAACACGATGTTAGAATAGTTATACAACGTATTATTGATGATAGAAAAAAAAATTTAACAACATCTTCTTGTAAAGGTTAAAATAAATTTTTAAATTAGTTACGAAAAATAATTCTATTTTATCTGTATTTTCTTTACAAACATATATATGATAGTTTTACATTATTATAATACTCTTTTTTATATCTAGGACCTGATTTACTTGATTTAATCTTAGCAGCACGTGGTGATGATAAAATAAGTAAACTTACGGATGAAGAAATTTACGAAGAAGCACTTACTTTCGGTAGATAATATATTTATTTCTATTAATTTTCATAGAAAAGCATTTATTTAGTTCTTGCTGGCCATGAGACAACATCAAATTTAATGACTTGGACATTATATAATTTAGCAAATAATCCTGATGTTTGTCAACGATTAGAAGCCGAAGTTGATTCAGTCTTAAATGATAATGAAGAAATAACAGCATCTACACTTTCACTTTTAACGTATACAGAAGCTGTTTTAAAAGAATCTTTACGACTTCATCAACCTGTACCAACAATTGTTCGACAAGCAGTTGAAGATAATATGTTAATAGCTAGTGATGGAAAACAAATTCATATAAAAAAAGGTACTGATATCCAGGTGAATTTTTTTCTCCTTCATCAGTAAGTAAAGAAGCATTTTTTTCTCTATTTTATTTTATAATAATAAATAGTTCAGAAAAATATTGGCACGAGCCATTTAAATTTAATCCATCAAGATTTAATGAACGTCATGTAGATACATATTTACCATTTTCTGCTGGACCACGTTCATGTATTGGACAAAATTTTGCAATGTTAGAAGCAAAAGTTATGTTAGCAATGATGATAAAAAATTTTCGTTTTCAACTTGTACCTGGTCAAAAACATGTCCCAGAAATTCTTATTACAATGAGGTAATAATAATTTCAATAAAAAATGTTTTTTCTCTAAATTATTCATTCTAGGCCAAAATATGGAATGTGGATGAAATTGTCATCACGATAATATTTTTTTTCTTCTAATGTGATATAATAAAAATTTTACAAATGTGTAAAAAAATCAATATAATGATGCATAATGTTTTTTTCCATATCATTATGATTTATTATTCATATTTGTAATTATGTCAAGTCTATGACGAATATACATTTAAGGTAATGATGTATATGACTCGAAGGCAGGAAGTTGTTTTTTCTAAGTAGTATATTACATTTTTGTTTTTCGATGACGTATGGCGGCGATATCTAGTGACACTAAATGTAGATCGTTCAACTGGTTAAGAAAGAAATTTGAAAAATGAGAACGAAAGAAATAAATGTAGTTGTTTAACGTTTTATCAAAAAAGACAAGAAAAGAAAATGAATGAATCGTTATTATCATCATCTGGTGATTCTCTTGAATTATCAATTAAAGAAAATACTAATGACATATTGGATTCTTATTCAATATTATTCGATAAAGCTAAACATAATTTTTCGACAAGTTCAGAAGTTTCATTTAACAAACATGAACATTCAATAATTGATCACAATCAAATTGATACTAAAGAAATATCAACAGCCATTAATAATGTACCAACAGAAAAACCTATAAACTTCAATCCTTTCCTTTTATTCTTCACAGAAAATGATGAACAAGAATCAGTAAGTTTTGGAAACATTCTATCTTTTATCTTAAATTAAATTTCTTGAGAATATAAAAATAAAAGATGCATTCATTTATTCTTCTTTCAATTGTGAAACAGTAAAAACAAAAATCTATGTGCACATGTTCAATGAAGTACTCTTGATAAATATTCAAAATTTAATTTTATAGAATCCAATAGAACTAAATGCTTTATTATCAATGAAAACCATCTCTACTAATAGATCGACTGATTCATTTGATGAAACAGGTAAATATATTAATAATGGAGTATACATAATAGTATATAATAATTTCAATGTTCTTATTCAGTGACACGATGTGTAAGTCCACAACGAGACTCATTAAGAACGAAAATAGTAACTAAATGTGAACAAAATCATTCAAAAAAGTAAGACATAATTATCGTTAAAATTTCTCTCTTTTTCTCTTTCTGTCTCTCGATTGGACATAAGTTCGTTTTGCACTCGCTTTTCTCGATGAATAATGTCTCTCTATGCCCGATCTTTCTCTCTCTCTCTCTCTATTCACATGACACAATTTCCCTTCTTTTTTTTCGTCGTCTTTTTTTCCTCGCTCTTCGTCTCCATTTGTTACTGCTCTATACCCATATATATATACATAGTAGCTGTGTATGTGAACTGGTCTAGTCAGTGCATTTTTGATTATTTCTTATTCTGTTCACATCGTCGTCGGACAAGAACATTTTCTCCAGCTGATTTTGATGAAAATGATTTTGTAATTCAGTCATGTTGAAACATATTGGTCATTCACATCACGCAAAACTTCATACATTCGATGATTTCTATCGAGATGATTCCAAACCAATAAAAACACGTTCAACATCAACGGATTCTATTTCAACAAGTAATTCATCACCAACATCTCCATCATCACCAAATAGCAATCCATATACATTTTATAATATATTTTCTGAGTTTAAATCTACAATAACACCTGATGTTGTTCTTGAAGAAGATGAAACTGAACAAAATGATGAAATTATACCTCAAGAATTAACTCCAGTACCAACAGCTGTATTTTATCTAGAAGATGATCATCATAATCATCATCAAGCAACCTCACCATCATCTACATCACCTCATTGGCCATCTTTAATTCTGAATCGTTTCCGACATACAAATAATCATCATCATCACTATCATCCTCGTGGAATAACTAAACAAAATTCAATAAATGAGAATCAAATGAGTTTAACAAAATTACGTAAAAGTGATTTAACTGATTCATCAATAAGTAAACATCGTTTTCTTAAACGTTCAGAAACTATCAATACTGCAAATGGTTTAACAGATAAAAAATCTTCAAATGATGATTTTCCTGAATTATCATTATCAACAAATAATAATATGGTTAAAAAACATCGTTCATTTGTTTCATTATTACATCATTTTCATCATCATCATCATCATAGTAATAATCGTGAACATCATCAAAATTTATCAAAAAAAAATCCAAATCGATCAAATTCAACAGGAACTCTTAATATAGAAAAGGTGATTTCAAATACCAATAATGAAATTTCACGTCCAAAACTCATGAGACAAAAAACTGTACCTTCAAATAGTGAAAATCATTCACCGGTGAGAAGTACTCCTTCAACACCAATATTACCAAAAATTGCTTCTCTATTTCATCGCCATCATTTATCTGAACAACATAAATATCGTATAGGCAATTTAAAAGCTCGTCTTCATCATCGAAGAAATTCACCACCATTAACAAATACAGCACCTAAATTTCAATGTCAAGCATCCAATGAACTTATTCAAGAAATTAAACAATTAGAAGAACAAGAATATACGAATCCTGATTATATTCGTTGTCAACGTCCTGTTAAACCGGTGGTTATGAAGCGTGTACATACATGGCATAATTCATTTAATTTACAACCAGTTGATCAGTGCCTGGAATATTAACTTCATTTCATTTTTTCTTTTTTTTCCTTTCTTTATATGTCTTGTGCATGTATTTCAATTCAATAATATAAATATGTGATTCTTTTTCTTTCTATTAGAATTTCTTTCATCAATAATCGTCGAACAACTCATAATAATAGTAGTGATGATGATCAAGCATTTGAAAAATGTAATTTTAATATTACTACTAAAGTTAAATAAGAACAAAGAGGATGCACGAATTTTATTTCAAAAAATGATTGAGTTCTGTTATATTCTAATATAGATTTAGACATTCGTGCATTCTGATTATTCTCATTTAATTCTAAAGTTTATCGAAATATTTTGGAAGTATTTCATTTTATATAATAGTTTTACAAGAACATCGAACTGTAAAGACAATTAAATGTGAAGAAAAACCATCGATTGAACTAAAAAGAAAAAAACGAAATAGGTGCCAATTGATTTTTTTTTGTTGTAGTTTTGGTTTTAAATACATATATATTGTGTAAATTATAGTATACAGGAATTTATTTGTAATTCATCATCAGCATCGTCTGGAGAAGATGATGATCCATCAGAATTCTATTCGAAAGTAAATAGAATAATTGATAAAGATTTATCATGGAGAAAGTAAAATTTATTAAAAATATTTGTATCAAAATTATATTTATCTTTTTGTTAGACCTGAAGAGGACTATTCATCTGATGAATCCAGTCAATTATCTTCATCTCCATCATCATCTTCTTCAGAGAATGATGAACGAATAATACGGAAGAAAAAAGATATGAAAATATCTATAAATTTTCTTGAATCGCTCTCAAACTATGTACCACTTGAAGATAAACATTCTGATGCTAAACAGTATATTTTCTTATTTGAAATTTTTATAATCAAATATTTTTTTAATAGATATTTTATTCGAACAGGATTTAAAAATAAAAATAAACGACGAGAATTAGCTGAAAAACTTTTTTCAATATATGATCAAGATGTTTTTTCTTCTAAAGTAAATTTAATTTATTTATAAAATTATATTTTATAGTTTATTTAGCTTTCGGATAAAGTAACAATTGTTTGGAGTGGTCGATTGACAGCAACAGCTGGTCATTGTACAACTCGACGTTCAAGTCAGACAGCTACAGTTACACTTTCACATAAAGTTTGTGATTCACCTGGTTCGTAAGAAATATATTTTATTGTTATGATTAGTTCTTATATGTCAGATGCTTCTTTTATGATATATTATGTTACTGATCACGACAAATATAATAATGTTGATATGCAAAAATGTCTATCTCTATAAATTAAGACAAGCAAATAGATAATAGAATGACTCTAATAACAGAGATTCCATGAGTGAAGTCTCTTGAAGTCCGCTGTTTCTCTCCAGATGTAGTATCTTTATTACTTCGATTACTTTATTCTTCAGTTGAAAAAAATTAAATTATAATAACTTATTTTAGAACGTTGTCGTGATACACTTCTACATGAACTGTGTCATGCAGCTGTATCATTAATAGATAATGTTACAGATCAAGGTCATGGACCATTATGGCGTAAATGGACACATAAAGCTGAACGATGTTATCCTTATTTACCAGCAATATCAGTAAAACATACGTATGATATCGCTTATAAATTCATTTATCGATGTATTCAATGTCATTATGAGTAAGTTTATTAATAAAATCTCTCTATTGTTTTTGATCAATACTTAATTATCTATTGAAGAGTTCAACGTCATTCGAAATCACTTAATATTGAAATTGATTGTTGTGGAAAATGTATGGGAAAATTTGAATTATTATCAAATAATAATAAAACAAATGAAGTTCAAACACCAAAGAAAACATTAACTCGTTATAATTTATTTATTAAAGAACATTTTCAAACAACGAAACAAGCTCAACCACATTTATCAACACCACAATTAATGAAACATTTAAGTCAAGAATATAGAAAAACAATGGAACAACAACAACAACAACAAAATCCTATTGATTTACCTGATCTAGAACAATTAAAAATTTGATATTCTTTTTTATTCTCTCGTGTATATTAGAGAATTATGTAATACTTTTTCTTTTTTGTTGTTAATTCAATGAAATATATTAATTTGGAATGAGAATCTTATTTTCTTCTACGTTTTTTAACATCAAATACTGCCATATATATACATATTTCGATAGATGTCATGCATAAAATAAAATGGAATAAGGAGTTTCATCGTCTCGACAACGAGTGAAAAAATGTCTTATGTTTTCTTTTGATTTTACCTTGCACATTTTTGATTGTTTTTGTTTTAAAATATGTCAGTATCAAAAGGTAGACAGAGTCCACCACCTGAACAATTATGGAAATCTTGGGATCGTAAAGCACGTAAACAAGGTTGTCATGCAACAATCTATTCATCGGATGGTTCACAATATAAAGGAGATTGGCAAAATGATAAAAGACATGGTAATAATACTTTTATTTCTTATTGAATATGAATCTAAGGTTTGATTTCGCATAGAATAGGTAAAGGTGTTTATTTATGGAAATCAACAGGAGATTTTTATGAAGGTGATTTTGCTAATGGTACACGAACTGGTTTTGGTACATTAACTGTTAAAAGTTCAGATGGGAAATTGCAACGACAATACGCAGGTGGTTGGAAAAATGATAAGAAACATGTAAGTATATTCATATTAAATAGATCATATTATAGATTATTCTGTTTTAGGGATATGGAAATTTATTTTTTTCAGATAATGAACATTATGAAGGTGAATTCTATGCCGATAAACGAAATGGTTGGGGACGAATGTTTTATGCAGATGGATCGACTTATGAAGGACAATGGCTTGATGATAAACGACATGGAACAGGAATGTTACGATTAGGTAATATGAATAGATTTATATTATAATATTCATTTTTTATTTATTTATAGCAAATGATAATCGTTATGAAGGTGAATGGCATGCTGATAAGAAACATGGTCAAGGAAAATTTTATTATGTTACAAGAGGACAACTTATGGAAGGTTTATGGGTAGATGATATTTGTAAAGCTGGTGAAATGAAAGATTTTGGACGAGATCAAGCTATTATACCAACCCCATATCCTATTCCAGATGTGAGTTTTAATTTCTTCTATTTATTTCAAAATTTTGAAAAATTTTATTTTTAGTTGTCACTAGCAAATCCTGATCAAGTACTAACAGACGCTAAAACTACATTTACAGACACAGATGGATAATATATTTTATTATATTTTGTATTTTACAAGACTTTTATCTATTAAAAAGAGTCATTTATTTTATCAGAGGCAGTAGTACATGCTTGATATCGTATATTATACATACATCTCTTAATATCGATATTTCTTTTTGTTTGATATAATTTCATTGTAATACTTTTCGATATGTGAATTGTATCTGAATATGAACGAAATTATCCGAAAAAAATATAGTTATCCGATTTGATCGATTTCAAAACTTTATAATACCGTGAAAAAGATGTTTGTTTGTCAATTGATAGTATGATGAATTATTTCATCAAAAATCTTACTTATATTATCCAGATATGCTTATCTATAAACAATTTTCTTATTAGGAAAATTTTTTTATAAGAATAAATAGACATTTTATGATTATGAAGATAGAATCAAATTTCGTCTTATAGAAAAATACAGAGCTATTTAATAAGTTATTATTGTATGAATTGATGATCCTTTCCAGTAGTATAACTGATAATCATCTTAATCATTTATTTTTTTCTAATAATATGTTTTTTTATGCAATTTTGTTGAGAATTTCCTTTTTTTAATATTTTATTTTTTTTTCCATTCACATTAAGTTTAATTCATAATACAATGCAAATGAATAAGTAAAACGATTCCAATATATTCATAGAATTTGTTTTTCATTTTCTCATTTTGATATTAATGAATAATAATGATAATAATATCAACAGTTTCGATTTATTCATTATCATAGTCTATATTTGGTAATAACGTTGTTATTAGAAAACAAGTTATTTCTTCTATAAGTAACAACGCATAATTGATATATTCATGACAGTTACTGTCCTCCCTCTATTCTGTTTGTGTTGGCAACTGTATTAATTATATATAATACCCATTCTTTTCTTATAATTCACTGTCATTTCTATTATTCTACACATAAATACTCTACTAATATTATTATAATAAACATGCGTCCAGCTTATGCCGGTCCAGCCTCATCTCGTTCACAATGGAAAGCTACACAAGATCCTGGTAAAACATCACCAACTTCAAATGTTGCTGGTTATCGATCTGCTGGTCTCGATGTTAATCCAGCATCATTGACAGCATCAAATCTTCCACAAGAACAACAATCTGAAGCAGAAGAAAAAAAACAATAATGTTCGATTTATTTATTTTTTCATATGAAGTTTTTCTTATTTTCTTTCATTTAATTATTCTAGCAAACATATGTATAACAACATTTACTTTAGCAAATATATTTGTTTCATAATAAAATTTGTAATATTTAATCTTTTTATTATAAACTTTTTTTACAACTAGTGAAAATAATAGGATGTGTCTCTGTTGGATTACATAAGTGTGACAAATAAAATATTTTCTATGATAAAGATATATTGGCTAAGTTCATCTTTAGATACTTTTTCATATATCATTGTCTCTTTATCCGCTTTACACTTTATGCACTGTGTAATTTTCTATAACATTTCGTTGTTTTCTTATCATCTTAAGCATTTTTATCAGTAACATATAAAAGAAACAAAAGCTATAAAAAGATAATGCCATTCCTGATATAACATATCTATATTTATAAATAGTTATTTTATTGATAATTATACAATCAACACTTTTTGAGTTTCACTAAATCGTAATGATAAGATATCTGTGACATATTTATATAGAAACTTTAAGAAAAGTGAACACATCTATTTAACAATTACATTTATTAAGTTAAATTTAATACTTTTGGATTTAGAAGATATCTGAAATACTCAGATAGAGATATATCGAAACAAGAAAATAAGCTTAAATCATCTGAATATTTTTATTTTAGATATGAAACTTAAAAAGGAGTTTTATAGTACATGGTTTAGTCTTTGTACACGCCTCCGAATCCTTTTAAGGTTTCGTAGATTTTTTTAATCTGTTTTTAGACCTTTGAACGCATTTGGAACCTTTTAGAAACCAACGAAATCTTTTTGGAGTGTTTCTTTTTTTACGGTGTAGACTCATTTTGTTTCATGGAGAAAAATAACTCTATTTTTATTTTTCTCATCAATTACACCAAAAACTTGCAATTCATTCATAAATATAATATCATTGTTCGATTCAGCTATAGTTCAATGATCGCATGAATGATTTTAATGCATTTTAAAAATAAAGCCTGTTACGCTTCTTGATTCAGTTATAACTCATATGACGTTTGAACCTTATTTGATACCGCAAAAGATATCGATTATTTTAGAATAGTGATACTTAGATGAAGAGAGAACATGAGAATATTATAAAAAACGATTATTTTTAGCAGCAAAGTTCCAAATGGATTATATTACGCGATTGAATAGAATTTTTATTTGTTATATATTTATTACCAACGAATTGAAACAGTTATATCATCTGATGAAATGCCTATTACTCGAGAATCAAATCGTCCCATATTTGATGGAGATGAAGAAGACGAAGATGAACATGAATGATGATTCGTCATCATATTAGAAACATGCCATGATGTCTAAAATATAAATAATATTTCAATTAATTATTTAAAAAACAAAAGTTCAGGAACAAACTTGTGAAGGAGACTCAATTCTTGGCATGGTTCGAAATTTTTTTTCATTGTGTAAATATATATTTTTTGTTGTTCCAAAATTATTCGTTGGCATATTGACATCAATTAAATTACTATTTAAAGAATCACTAAAGAATTCATTGCCATAATGATTATTACTATTTAATGTTGATTTAACAGGTGATAAAGCCACTAAATCATAATTACTATTTAATACTGATGACATATTTGTTATATGTGGTAAATAAATCGGATAGAAAAATGAAGGTAAATTTGGAATATATGGCCATGGAAGATTCATTAAACATTGACTTATACGATGATTTAATGATCGAAGTTGAGATACTAAAAATATGATATCATAAAATTCTATTGGAAGATGTTCATTGCTAGTTGAACGACGAGCTAAAATAAAATTAATAAAATTTTATATATATATATTCAATAGATCAATTATTTTTACCTTGTGTATATTCAGAAAATGCTTGAACACATTCATATTGACATTTTGGCCATGAATTATTTTCTTCATTTATTACATTTAAATCTAATTAAATGAAAAAAACATTTTTCTTGATTAAAAAAATAGTTTTTTTGTTACTTGTTCGAGTAATAATCATTAATAAAAGAAGAGATAATTCTTTTTCATCGAAATGAAGATCTTTTATTTTTGATTCAAATGAACGAAATTCATTTTCAGCTTCTGTTAATTGTGGAACATGTGCATTTAGTTCTGCTGATAATGTTGATTCAGCTTGCCAATAGTTCCATATTGGTTGAATATTATTATTATCATTATACGAATATTTTGTCGACGTCATTTTTGATAATAATGTTATCATGATTACAGAATTTATACTGGATGATATTATTTCATATCTTTCATACATATTATCAAAACCTATAACAAAAAGGTTTGTAACTAAAAAATTAATCTCAAACTAATTGAAAAATATTTGTCTATTCACTGTCACCGTATTCATCGTGAGAGGGAATAGACTCTTTTAAAAAAAAATAGATTATATCACCAGCAGTACAAAATGAAGAGAATCATAGGAATAAAAAAGAAAATAGTAATTTAATTATGTTACCAGGAATTGTTTTTTGACAGAAATTTATTACTGCCTCAGCATATATTGTCATTTGTGATGCCATGGTCCACCAGATTGTTTCACGAGGAATACATCGAGGTAAATCCTGTATACAAAATAAAAATAGACAAAGCAAACATAAAACGACGAAATATTCGAGTTATCTTTGCTTAATAATAATAAATATTCTGCAAACTACCTTTAAATGCATAATATATGCATTATGCACTTTTTTAATAAATTCTTTTGTAGTTAAAGAAAGTTCAATATCAATTTCATTATTTGTAGTAATTGCTAAAATCAAACGATGATTGATGTTTTTTGTTAAAAACTTTAAAATATTACTTCGTCCACTTTTAGTTTTTATCTTTCGTCGTTTAGCCATCGATGCAATACGAGCTGAATCTCTTATTGTTACCATTGATGTTGTACCATTTTGTATTTGTCGAATACTATTTTAGTTTAATAATTAAAATAAATTATTATTTAATCGAAACTACCTTTCTTTGAACAAATTTGATTGTCGACCAATACGTGATGCTAAGATAAATATTGAAATATATTTTTACTGTAAATAAACGCAGAAATCTGACTAACCTTTCATCGACATTCCAAAATGAATACATTTTTTAAATCTACATGCTCGACAACTAAGTTTTGATGGTGCTAATATTTCACAATTATTATTTTCTACACAAAGATATCGCTCAGCAGCATTTTCTTTTATTGAACGACGATAAAAACCCTTTAGAAATTGTGTCATAAAATTTATTTTCTCTTTCTTCAATATTCATTTTACTCTTACTTTGCAAGCCTCACAAGTGACGGCACCAAAATGAATACCTGATGCTGATGCACTACAAACAAGACATGGCAGTTTTTTATATAAATCTTCTGTTTTTGGTCCAACTGGTTCTACAAACAATTCACATAAATAAATAAGAAAAATAAATAAAAAAACAAATAAATAAATACCATGTGGTTTCATTCCCATTGAAATACATTTTTGAAATCGACAATATTGACATTGAGTTCGTGAACGTTTTGTTATTGAACAAGAAAAATCTTTTTGACATTTATACTTTTTATTTCCATCACCTGTTGAAATTGAACGAAGAAAAAATTTCTAAATAAAACAAAATTAATTATTGAGACTGTATCAATCAATTCATTTCGAGATTTACCTTGCATGCCTCACATGTTATGGCTCTAAAAATAAATAATGAAGAATAAATCAATGAAGATAAAATAGTTTTACCCGCAATGCCATCCTGATGCTAAATCTCCACATACTTGACAACTTTCATCTTCATTTAAATGATGTGACAAAAGATTTGAAGAACTACTTGTTATTTCTCGTTGTTTATTGTTTTGAAGGGGCATGCGTGATTGATGATCAGTATGTGCATAAAAGGGGTGGAAATTATATTCGTTCAATGTAATTGATGGAAGATCTGCACAAGTAATCGTTGACATTGTTACTTGAGATAAATCTAGAAAAAGAAAGAATTCTGCCATTATAAACGATTATGTAAAAATATGTAGAAGTGACTCCAGATAGACTTAGTTTATAGTCTAGAAAAGAAAAACGGTTTTATCATGCAAACAATAAATGGCAAAAATCGGCTACTGCTGATTAAACGTGAGAAGAAATGAAGAAGCAAAATCAAATGTTCTTTCTATTCATAACAATCTGTTTATTGTCATTGACATATAAATGATATTAAGATCATTAAAACACCATTTATCTTTTTCATTCTCTCCTTTTCATTTTAGATATTTCAGCATGATGACTAAATATTTATCGAATGAACTTAATCATGAAGATATATATTCTCCCTCGGGCTAGTTAGTTTAGATAAACTGAAAGAGATGAAGCATTTTTATAATCTTTATAGTCTCTTCATATTTTTTTATGACGTTCTAATGTTATGTTTTAGCACATAACACGCATGTTCTATATAAATATGCAAGAAAAATAATAATTGACCTAATCGTTATTTATGTGAAACTAACATATGTTATAGATTAAAAGACGTAGAAGCTTTTTTTACCTTGAAATATTTTTTACATTTCATAGTCTAAATTACATGTTTTTTTATTATTAAGAATTCTAAGACAACATATAGGTTTTTTTCTTTTCTTAAGTAAACGAAAGCATGAAGTTTTTTCTTAATCTTCAGTAAGAATTGTCTATATATGATGTTAAATAGAAAATAATACATTACTAACAACTTACAATTAAAATCAATGTGATGATGATCGTTATTTACTATTTATCAAGTAGCATTATTTTGAGAATCTTTATTATTCGATGAGATCTGTAATAACGAGAAAGTTATATGTATATATACTCCATGTTCACTGCTTCATCTTAGTAAATGATGGTCGTGTTAATAATTGTGAAGAAAAGTTAATATTAGTAGAAGAAAAAAATATAAGATAAATAGCATAAATCAACGGAAATATAGTGTGCACCATGATTTTGTGAATTGAAAAGTTTAGTACATTATTGAATATTTATGAATTGTATAGAAAGATGAGAGAATATATCAACTAAATTTTTTGTAATATGACCTATGAATAAAGTATCTATGTGATCAGCTTATAGTTTCTTTACCTTGTAACTTTATGATGTATCTATGAGATAAATATTCAAAGTTTATGGAGGTGATAATTCTAAATTGCTAATCAAAGAAACAAAGCACTAGATGATTACGTTTCAATTTACTTAAAATATAATTTATTGGCCATATTTACGATATTGGATTATATGAGTCTAAAAATAAGCAGACACTCTTTGTGTAATTATTTAAGTAAAATGTCATAACAGTAATACATATCAATCTCCTCAAAGAATGATTCAAATATGATGAAGATACTTTGTTGGTTTAATATTTAGTTGATTATCGATGAATTTAGATTTGTCAATAAAAATCTATATAAATCTTGAGGTTGATGAATTATCATTGTTTCGAATAAGGAAACGCATTGTAAATATAAAATTTTATTTTAGAAAATATTCCGTTATTTATTTATTAGAAATTGAAGTGCATAGATTAAAATAAATTGAGAGGAATTATCAGATGATAGTAAGGGTGTTTGCGAAATTAAATTATATTCAACACAAAAACATAAATCGAATAGACTGTTTGAATGACTATATGAACTATGACCGCTACAGATATCATTCAATGATATATGAGTCAATCGATAGGATTAAGCATCTATATGTTTTCGGCAACTATAACGGAAAGGTGAATTATATAATGTACAGATGGTGCATGTTTAATTTGTCATATAATAGAGAAAATATTATATCTTATTGTTTATGATTTATCTAATATTTTCGTTTTTTCTTTGATTTTGCTGATAAGTTGCCTTTCATTAACTAATCTTGTGTCCAACGCTAAATATCTTCCTTATTTTATGAGCAAAGTTACAAATAGAATGGTGTACAAAATGTGAAAAAAAGAATTTATTTTGAAATTATATATAATAGAATGGTATCAATGTTAATTTCACTTATTTGTCTTACAACAACGAGTAGTATGAAACAGCAGTAGATATAAATCAAGATTTTTATGAATATTCTATGTTAGATAAACAATGTTACAGGTCAAAGGTTAATGACAATACATTTGCATTTAAAAAGATTAACGGACAATAGTGAAGTATAGAGATAAGATTGAAACAAAATCAAAGAGAGTGCTTCACCGTGACATGAACTCAATGATTCTTATTCATATTTCTACATATAACTTCATTGTTGATTTATTTGTTTTGTTACTTATTAGTTTTTTTCCTTTCAAAACTGGAAGATTTCATTAAGGGTTTGATATCTAAAACATAATGACTGATTCTCTCTTGAGGGTGTGGGTTTTCAGAACAATTTTGAATTCCAATTCATTAGAAAAATGTATATTTTAGGATAGTGCTGGTTTATCCTATGAATACTACTGATTCCGATGATTTGTAGTATATCAGCATAGAAGTCAGATAAATTATATTGTATTTGCCAATGCAATAATATATAAGTCACAAATAAAATCATTCTAGAGCATGAACGATCAACCTAAGCAAGTAAGATTAATTTGAATCAGCAAAAACTCGATACCGATTCATCAACTCTCTATTCTATGTTAAAAATGTCATAACTTTAGATTGAAATCATTATAAACGCATAAGAGATTATAAAGATTAATATACTGCATGTCATAGTCTTTCAAAACAATGTGGACGATACTGTATATAGTGAAATAGATTTTATGTTAATATAATTGAGTCAAGAGAAACATGTTAAAACTAGGATGATAAGTTTTGTAAACATTCCTTACCGAATCTTTCACGTATTCTAAATAGGAAAAAGAATAAAATGACTAGATTAATTACCTTGTTAGTTACTGTCAAAATAAGAATAGTAGATAAACGCAAAGAGATGCTCGTATAAATATCTGCGTATGTTCGATGACTCGTTGGTTATGACGTTGAGAGTGTTATGTTTATTGCTTGTCTATAACTTCCTACCCATGCTTGCCATATTTCTTTTTTCTGTTCGTTTCTCTCTTCAAAGTTGCCCTTCATCGTCATCAGTCGTATTCTCCACATACTTTACACGTGAATTTGATCTTCATCTCTTTCTTGCTCTCCCTCTCTCTCTCTCACTCGTCAATGATAAAAATCTTCTGTTTTTTTGTTTTTTTCTCATCTTATTTCGTATTTATAATGAATATGGACAACATGTAAACACTAAATTTCGTATTAAAAAAAACTAGAAATCATGGCGCAGATATCCCATGTTTTTTGTTGTACAATCAAATAATTTCTTACGTTTAATAATATTCGTTTAGTTTCCATCGAACTACATCTTTAAAATACGTTAGATTTTAAAGTACTTAGTATATCAAAATTACAGGGTTATTCTTCGATTATATAGTTCTAATAATTTATTTCATGTTTGTCATATTCGTAATTTTATCTGTAATTGTTAGATGTTTTTTAGAAAAATTTTGTTCTAAATTTGAAGGTATTTGTAAATCAGTAGACAGTACATCTCTCTTGTATCATCAATAGAAAATAAATGTGTTCATAGATATGATCAGGAGACAAACTATAACTATTTCAAGATGACTAAGATTGGGCGCTTAGCTTTGGCTAATGACCACATTCGGAAGACTAATAAAAATCTCACATGTCTTGCATTGAAGAAAGTATACTTAATTTTCAATGATTTTAGTTAATTGATTATTCTATTTGTTTTCGAAGCATGGAAAAGTTATTTTATAAATTCACAAATAATCAAGAAAATATCATTTCTATTAAAAAAATTGTATTGTTGAATATATTTGTCGTTAATAGTCAAGGGATTAATAAACTATGACAGTATATTTTTCTTCAATAACATTTTGATTTTTGATTTTAAAATATGGATAACATTATTAGTTACTATAGAAGTAACCATACAATAAATAATATTACAAGTGTCATATAAACAAATTCTGTAGAATATCGCTTTCGATACCAGTAACAATGAATGCTGTTATGATATTTCATAAAATCTATTCCGAAGTATTGAGAACTGAAAAACTAGTAACATTTTCTTTATAATCAAGGAAAACACTCTGATATTATCATTTTCTTCGAACATCAATTTCAAGAATGTGTTAAACAAATGGAATTCTTTGTGGAGTATCGTAGTAATTACGTCAAATATAATACAGAGAGACTGATAGAAGGTTGTTTTGCAAAATAAAGATTGCGAAGTGACAAAATTTGTTCATTATTCTAAATAAATATGTACTTTAATTTATATAGCAATCATCCTTAGTTCTTCAAAATAGTATAAGTCATTATATGCTGTAGTAATTAAAATTGTGTGAATGTAGATGATTCAAATTCATAAGAGATTCTATATCTCAACTTAATAAAGAATAAAATATCAATCCCGATGATAAATTCATATCTATTTTGACTATAATACATCAGATATACCAGTTCATTACCATTTGATTTTGGATAAAATAGTTCTATCATGTGAAATATCAGAATAGTTAATATCTTAGTTACGTATGATTGAGCTAAGTGTCAATCTTTTTCATTTATTCTTATATAGCACACTATCTTCATCATATGTTTTCTGTCAGAGATAGAATAATCTTTTATAATACTACAAAGCAAAACAAATATCTAGAGAAAATGTAAATTTGATAAGAATATGAAATGTAACCTATAATGTTCTACTTCATTTTCATTGTATACACCAATCAAACTTAGAATGTATATCGTGGTATAAATAATTTTATGTATCGTTGACAACGAACATACAGTATAATACAAGTGTTATCAGCATTTCATGCTAATTTTCGTTAAAATAAATAATAGTCCTCTCTATCATTTGCCCCATATAACGATAGGATCGTTTTTTTTTCTCATCCATTGTCATTGTATTCTTTTTCTTTTCTTTTTCTTTCTTTCTTATTCTGTCCATATTCAATGTGCTTGTCACCTTTTCTTCTTACAATCATATTCATGAGTAACACTCTTGTCTTCTATCTGAATACCAATGAGTATTACTCTTGTATTTTTTTTTCTAAATAACTTCGTCTATTTACTTCAATGATGAAGCGAATTTATTTGAAAAAGTAAGGCATCTAATAAATTAACATCAATTTTTTTTATTAATATTTATTTACTCACTTGAGAAGAAAGAAAAGAGGAAGAAAAATGATGAAACAACCATATTGGACATAGTTCTGATAGTTGAAATCAATTGAAACATTTTCTTTAAATATTGTAGATGTCCTCAAATTTATTACCTGACATCGAAAATTTATGTACATTATTCGATAAACAAGCAGATTTAACAACAGAATCATCAAATAATGAAATAGAAAATATCAATTCTACATTGTAAGTATTTATTTTGTTTCTTTGTTTAATATTGATGATTCATTCCTTTTTGAAATACACCAGTTAATTGTTATTCGATAGAAATTTATTTATTCAGCCAATAGTATAATATGAAGTTTCTATGTTACTATCGTTTTTTTCTGTATGCAATTTAGTTTTCTATTTTTTATTATTTATTTGCAAATTTTATTTTAGTAATAGTCAATCACGTCGACCGTTAACTGTATCAACGCTTGCTCATTATTTCGGTCTTCAATGTGATGAATATCTTCGTTTATCAATTAAATCTACGAATGAATCAAATAAATCCGACACTTTAACGAATTCTTTAACAAAACAACGTGGAATTACGTTTGAATCTAATTTAAAATCTTATTACTCTTCATCAATATTATCAAATATTCAAGATGAACATCAATTTCTACCTTATCTTCGTTCGTTAATATCAAATCCAACTGAATTACGAATTGGTTATAATATAAAATTTCGATGGACATACGATAATCATCTTCAAAGTCATTATAAACCTGATTTTTTATTAATAAAACATTTACCTACGAATGAAAATCGAATTGAGATAACAATAGCTGATGCTAAATCATCATCTCGTATGCGTATTGAACATTGCATTCAAGTTGCACTTTATGCGATTGATTTACGATTATGGCTCGAACGAAATAAATTAGATGAACATATTTTTATAAATACATTTGGTGAAATATGGTTACCAAATGATAATGATTTAATTCCATATGAGAAAAAGGTTTTTCCAATGATGAAATTACAAGAAAGACTACAACATTTTCTTAAATATGATTTGGATAAAATTTTAACAGGTAAATCATTAATAGAATATTCTCATCGTTTGTCTATGTTGACAAATCATTTTTCAATAATATATCAGATATTTAGAATATAGTAATAATAACAAAATTGATACATCCAAAGCTCCTAATCTCAGATACGATTGGTTGGAGACCTTTTGCATCTTAATCTGAGTATTTTCAAGAGAACTCTTTAAAAATCAAACCTGATAATCGTCCGACGAATATGAATTTCTTGTTCTTCGCTTATTCTTAGAAGCAACTAGTACACTTGACTTATTTGTACATATGATCTTAGAATAACCTAGATGTAATTGAATTTTATTCTCGATTCAGGTTTACCTAAGGTGATATATTAGACATAGATTCTTTCGACGTACTTTTCTATTTTCAGTCGAAGTCAAGTCATTCTTTATGGCTGTCCTAAAAAAACTTTATTTTTGTATTGTTTTAGGATCAAAATGGATAATGTTATCACGTTGTTCATTTTGTCCATTTGTTTCACGTTGTCGTGAAAGAGCTATTCAGTATGAACCTGAATCAATAAATAATTTATCCTATTTAACACCATCAACTCATTCGTTAATTTATTCATTTTTTCAAACCACATTACTTTCATCAATTGATCTTAATCTTATTTTTGAAAAACCAGATCCTAATAAAATTTACGTTGATGATAAAATAAAATTACAAAGAATTTTATCAATCAATGTCGATGATAAAACAAGTGCTGTGGTAAAAGCTCTTCAAACACATGAACCACAATTGAAACAACAAACATCACTTTTAATACCGAAAATAAATAAAGATTTAATTCTTCTTTTTATTTTTCTAATACCTAATCCATCTCAATTACATTCTGTAGCTCTCTTTGCTTATAATATATATGATACTTCTGATCAATCATGGTTTTCTTCTCAACCAATTATTCAATCATATCCATCACCATATCAAATTGTTTCAATTATATCTCAATCATTAGAAGAACTTAAAGAAAAATCTGAACGTCCTTGTCAAATTGTTCTTTTTGATGAACAAGAAAAAAAAGTTCTATTCGAACAACTTACACTTGCATCTGATAGTGAATATATTAGTCAATGTCTTGTTTTATTAAGTACATCAGAAAATGCTATTTTACTTGATTATCCACCGGATATTCTTCAAAGTGATCGTCTATTTCGATCACATCCATTGTCAAATGTAAAAAAAGATGAAATTGAAAAAGAATTAAATGAACGGTATGGTGCATCTGGTGATCAAAATAAGAAATCTACAAAAATAGAATTAGCACATCAATTAAAACAATTAAACGATCAAGAACAAGAAAAAACAAGACAAACTCTTATTGGATTACCATGTCTTATTTCTTTACAT
Source organism: Adineta steineri (assembly GCA_905250115.1). NCBI lineage: Eukaryota > Metazoa > Rotifera > Eurotatoria > Adinetida > Adinetidae > Adineta > Adineta steineri. The sequence goes on from CAJNOI010000214.1 coordinate 133,747, forward strand.
ACAGGTAATTTGCTTTTACAAAAGTTATTTATTAGGTTGATGTTTATTTATAGCTATTCGTCAATCATTTATTGTTCCAACACCTGGTTATTTTGATTTGGATGATCTTAAGTCTTCTTTCAAAACTGCTTTACCTTCAATGAATACTACAGAAATACTCGAAGCCATATCCGAGTCAGGTATTAATAGTTTTATTGAATAACTAATTAGATAATTTCTTGTAATTGATACATTGATCTTTCGTAAAAAGAAATAAATAATATATTATTATCATATCGAAGTTAGGAAAGCGAGACCTTATTAGGTTTAGATGAGTTTGTTATGTTTATAATTTGAATTTTAAATGAACTATTTCTCCTTATTTTTGTTTTTATATAGATATTTCATTCCGTAAGTTATAATTCAAAATTTTTTCTCGAATAAATTTCATATTGTTGAGATGAAAAGAATCATTATGAATATGATATAATGTTGAATAGCTTTCTTTTGTCAAAATGTCTACTTTAATTATTAGTATTCTTGTATTTCTTATAAATTAATCAAATTATATAGTCTTATTCTAAGCTGATTTCAGAATTTCATTGTTTATTTATGCTATATTAGAGTTTTTTATTTTATTTTTCATGTTATTTTAACAGTTATTGGTGATCTTGTTCAACAGCGCTTAAATGTTCTTGCACATCTCTATTTAACTATTCAAAATCAACTTTCAAAATCGAATCTTCTTCAATTAGATGTATTTCCATTACCTAATATTTTACCAATAAACAGTTCTCATCCACATATTCGTCGTTTAATATTTTTACGTCAATATGAAATGTTATATTCTTTACGTTCAATTCAACAAACACGATTTGACACGACTGAATCACCTATTCTTATTCGAATAATCGATAAAAAACCTATTGATAAATATAATAATTTATTGGAATGTCAAATTGAACGTGGTCAAGAAATAATCTCAAAAAATTTAACTGAAAATGTAGTAAATACAAGTCTTTTTCGTACATATCCATACTTAATTTCCAAAGATAATTATTCCATTCGAACATTTCCTGATGCAGTTTATATGGATTCAGCTATTGATGGTATTCGTTCTCGTACAAAACTTGATCAATGTGGTTTAGCTCATGTAGAACAAAATGAAGAAAGTGAAACGATATTTATTCGAGTTAAACTTTGTAATTTTTCTTTTCAAATTAATCAACAATATTATTTAAGTGAACGTTATGTGGATTTTAATACTAAAAAAGCCATTCAAGCATTAGAACAAGCAACACCATTGACAACACAAATATTAGATGATCCGAGACAATTGAAAAAACCTGAAGTCATTCAAAAATCAAGTCAAAATTTACAACAAGAAATAATAAATATGTTTTCTAAAATCGAACCTACGATTAAACCTGAAGGATTACATATGCTTAATAAAGCACAACAATTGGCATGTGACAAAGTTAAAAACAATCGTATCACACTTATTTGGGGACCACCAGGTAATAAGAACTTTCATCAAATAGAAATATAAAATAATAAAAAGGGAAATTATTACAAAAATATTCTAAAAACTAACTAGTCGTTTTAACAAAAGATTTCACAATTTAATACAAGTGTGAGATGCATCATTGGATTAGTTCTATACGAATGAATCTGTTAAATTGATGGCTTTCATAATATTGAAAACAATTTGAGCTGAAACTTAGCCTATTTGATAATACATTAAAATAATAATTGTGACTTGATTTTTGTTCAGAATGAATGATAACTAACTGACTGATATTGAACTTCATATAAGAAAAATAAAAAACAAAATTAAGATAATGACATCCTTGTATTTCAATTTTAAGAAAGGTTGTTTAGGTCTACTAAAAAGAACGTTTTTTTATCTTTCGAAATATTTATCTTGAACTGATTAAAGAGTATTTTTAATTTCGAATAGAACGTGCAAAAATAGGATTAATACCGGAGCTCTACAAATGAAATATGCTTTTCTTACTTGAAAGAGAATTTGTCATTAGATATTTGAGTTGATATTTTGAGATTCCTGCTTTGAATAAACAAATTCATAACAATAAGTGTTATTATTTATTTTTCTATTATGATTTCAATTAACTATTAAATTCTATAATCTATATATGATTTTTTTTCTAGGGACTGGTAAAACTTATTGGTCTGGTGTAACTGTTTTTCAGATGTTAATGTTTTCTGCATCACCTTTACGTGTATTAATTACAGCTTGTACTCATACAGCAATTAATAATCTTCTTTCTTCAATAGAACATCTAAAAAGACTCTTTTCGTCATCACCACAATTTCCTCAATGGTATAAATTAGCTAATGAATTAGTTATATTAAAAATTGATTCAAATAATTATCGTGATCTTTCATCTTGGAAAAGAGAACATTCAATAGTTGTTGGATCAACAGGATGGACATTACAAAAACTTGATCCTTCAATTGTTTTTGATGTTATTTTTGTTGATGAAGCAACACAATTATTGACAAGTGACGCTGTACTAGCACTTAATCGTTTAGATAATCATGAAGAATCTCGATTGATTGTCGCTGGTGATCCATTACAACTACCACCTGTTAAACGTTGTATTTATCCAGCTTTACCTTATCCTGTACCGGATCTATTTTCATCTCTTTTTCATTGTTTATTACGTGATGAAAATAATACACCAATATCATTACATACAGAGAAACCATTCGAACAAATATCGCGTTGTCCATATTTATCTATTTTTAATGAAAATCATCGTAATTCTAATTTTATTATTTGATTTTTTTTCAATTTTTTATCATTTTCTTTTTGTCTTAGGCATGAATGAGCCATTATCAGATTTTACTCGTCTTCTATATGGTGAAAATTATCGTCAAGGTCGTAAAAAATCTTTACTTTCAATTCGTTCAATTGATAATTTACATACACATCTTCTTGGATCTCTTCTTGAAGTACATAATTCACTTTATACTTTTTTTGTTGATTCTTTATCAACAAGTTCATTTTCGTCACGTGCTGAAGATCTTCGTCTTGAATCACATCTTGTTTATTCTCTTGTCAATGAACTTATTTTACGTATATCTCCTTCATCAATATTCATAATAACTCCTCATCGAATGCAACGTTCTGCTATTCAACAAAAACTTTCAAGAAATCCATTTTCAAATGTTTCAATAACATGTGATACTGTCGAACGAATGCAAGGAAAAGAAGCTGAATGTGTCATACTCTGTATGCTTTACAGACAACATGAAATTCTTGAAAATGAATTAGATTTTATTTATAATCGACAACGTATCAATGTTAGTATAACACGTGCACAGCAGCTATGTATTCTCCTAACATCACAATTATTATTTTATCAACCTCCACTAGAATTATTTGTTAATGGAAATACAAGAAATGCTTATACTTTATTGAATAATTATGTTAATAAATCTACTGTGCGATTATTGGATAGTGATGGAAATATAAAATAAATGAACAAAGAATAATATAAAATTAATTTGTTTTTTTATTTCAAACATTTAACGAAAATTTATGTCATGTATATAGCTATTTGTCTTGAGACGTACACAGATTAAAGAGAATAATTTATTATTAGAAACAATCGTCTTTTAAAATTGATTAGAATAAAACATTTATAATCATTACGAGTATAACTATATCCTAGATCTCTAAAAACTCAAATTACATGAAAATATTCTTTTCATTTATATTTCATAGAAATTCACCGTAAATTTATTTCCGATATAAAATGATTATTACAATTGATGTTTATTTTGAAATATATGTTTGTCTTCATAAAACAAAATATAACTGCAGTTTATTGTAATATGCTGTTAGCACATTCTATCTATTGTAGCATTAATTTAATTTTTATCATCAAACAATATTACTTTTTTTATATTAGCCAGGTGTGTGTTTTACTTTACTCTCAGTGAACAACTTATTTATATGATATTGATTGATAACATTCGTAAATGTAAAAAATAGGACGTTTTTTTATCATGTTCAATTTTTGATATCTAGCTCATAGCAGAGATTGGCAAAGTTGTTAGAATAGGTTATACTTGAAATCGATTATATCTATTTCTACATCAAACATATATTTATAATGAGAAGAAGAAGAGAAAGTAAATATTGTTGACCACATCAATTTATGGTAATACTTTTTATGTATATAAAAAAGAAGCAATTATTTTGACAGTTGATTCTTTTTAACTATAGTTTTCTTATATCAATTTCACTTCAAATACGAAAAGGCAACTTTATCTGTTAAGATTATAACTACTAGGTATTCAATGTAAAAAGTTACACATATATATGTTTCACTGTAATTTATTTATTTCCAACCAAAAAAATAAAATGTAATGATTAATAAACTGGTTAATAATATTTAAAAGAAACATTTTTAATCAAAAATACGCTCCTGCGATTTCCCAAATATATAGTATGTCGTTTAGTTTAATGATGATAATTAGTTTCAATTCTTTGAAATAATTCCACCAGAACACACATTACAATTGCATGATTTAATACGTCGAATTTGTACCGTTTTTTGTTCTGTTACCGTTGGTGAACCATTGGCAAAACAATCGAAAACAACTGACTGTACATATGTTTCTCCGACTGAACAGCAAGTGCATTGACGCATACTATCAGATTCACATTGTCCACTGCATCGTTCTCGAGGAAAACTATCACGTGATGTACATTGACCATTATTCACTTTCAATGGACTACTATCGAATTGTTGTACTGTACAGCGAGTTGTGTTTGTTATTGGTGCTGTTGTTGTTGTTGTTGTTAAACATTGATTATCAGATAATTTCAAACCATCAGCTGTACAATGAACAATATGACAGCTATCTCGTGTGCGAATCATTGTGCCTTGATCTACAGTATCATTAACATAAATGATATTTCGTGCTTGAGTAGTACCATTCGAATACGTATCGACATAACCAATTTCTTCTACAAATAAAAATCGCCCTGTATACTATGATTATGGATATTATATTTCTACTTACTATCACCGACTGGTTTCTTGTTAAATATACGAACATAAAATGCTTCATCAAGTAAACATTCACAACGACGATCACTACAAGATTGATGTTCGATTAATTGTGCTTCAGTACAACTCTTTGATGAGCTTCCATTACGAGTGCGTGTTTTAAAACCAATACCACACGTACGACTACATGGACTCCATGCAGACCATTCTGATAAAACACAAGGTGTACCAGTTGTCGTTGTTTCAGCGACTACAAAAAAAATAATTATAAATATACAAGAGAAAATGTTAAATATATGTATCCATACCAAAAGACGAACAAGCAAAAACTTCAACATGAAGATTCTTTACATCACTATTTGGTGTTATACGAATCTTTGTAGCATTCAATGTAGTTAATAGTATAATTTCATTATTTACTATGACACTTGGCTAAAAAAACATAACATATATTCTCCACTTAATTTATCTCCTACAAAACATACATTATTATAAGCACTCAAACGTGGGAACACATCCGACGCTGATTGATAATATAAACGCCAATCTTTCAAATTTTCGGCTGTTACTCGAATACGGCCAATCTGAATCAAAAGAAACAATTCAATAATATGTTACTCATCAGATTTTCTTCGCTACTCTACCTCAACAGGATGACGGAAGTCAATATTC